>JAAGKR010001636.1:0-10180 GCA_011419295.1 Clarias macrocephalus
TTTTTCGAGTACATACTTAAGAAAAAACAATATTTATTTATACTTATTACTCTAATAATTTTATTTTTTTTGTTATAACTAAAACAGTTTTTCCTAAGGTTCTCAAGAGGAGTACTCATATGGAAGTATAACAGTGGCAAAATTCCCCAAAGCTTTAAAGACCATGTCAAATTACATAATCTGAACAAAAACTTAGAATTTTTCTGCATTGCAATTTGATCTGAATTGAAAAAATCCTCAAAGAATTTACATTGCTTTGCACTGCGTTTATTGGGGTTGTATATTTTAAATAAAAATGTAATTAAAGCATTTAAAATTCAATGCAAAAATATTCTAAGTTACTAAATTGCTGTTGAAAAATACAATCTTAATTTTTTTTTCAACCTCACAAATTCGAGTCGACAAGATTCAGGTATTGAAATTGAGCTAGAAAAAAATGTCAGGTCTTCACATTCGGGATATCACAGGAAGAGCAGTGGATTGCCGATTGTGCGATCTGATCCACAGTGTACTTTAAAGTGTGCCCTTCCTGCTCCCTGTACAGTCTACTTCTCAGGAACTACTTTCAGATCGGAATGCAGCACTCTTAACTAAGAGGCTGGGTTGCCAGTTGCACAATAAATGGTGGAAATCGCTATATTCAAAGCAGCAAAGCCAGCGGTCTTGCATTCAAACACGAGAGCGATGGATTTCCTCCCCTGCGCTCGGTAATGTGCAGTCACATTCAGTAACAAGATGGGATTCATTGGTTCAACGTCTGTGGCAAATTTCTGTGCATGAAGCAAACAGGAACAAATTTAAGAAGCAGTCAAACAGCATGATTAAGCGTGATATACTAAAGTCAAACTTTTAATAATGCAGAATAACAGAACACAATTATACATTAATGCACTATATACTAATGCCCTTATCCCAGCATTTCACTGGTGCTTTCATACCATCAAGGTATGCCGGGGCCATGATCGGACCTCCAGCTTCATCTGAAATGCTGGCCTCCCTGGAATTCCTTTAATAGGCCAAACATGTGCAAATGGCTTAAAGCGAGGTCAGGTCTGTAAAGGGATGTTTGTGAATGACTGTGTGCACAGTTGCCACAGACAGATATGTCTCTTCTGTGCGATTTTTTAAGATATGACATTCTGAATGTCTGAACGACTGCAGTGGACTTCGAGCTACTTCGACCCATTCGAATGCCTTACTGCGGACAGAGAGTCTGATCATCGTACTGTGCTTGAAGCTGTCTATTTTACACCTTCATTTACAAGAAACGTCATCGCAAATCTTGGTTTGACTTGAACTCCCCTGGAAAATCATTGTGTGTAATGTTAATTTTATACAATAATGTGTTTCGTTTTTTTTTTTTATTGAAGGGTGCCAAAATTCTTGAGAGCTCCACAATCCTCCACCTTTCACTGCATTCTGGGTTTAAATATGTGCTGCTTTAGGGTGAAAAGGCATAAAGTATGATTATAAGTTAAAATGCAGGGTTGAGATACAGCTTTTTCTAAACTTTCCAAGAATTCTGTTTAATTTTATAGCAACAGGAAAAAAGTCGAGGCAGAAATTGGGTCGTGGATGCAAACCGCCAACCTTCATGATCCTAACAGTTGGTCAACAGCCAGTATAAATATCAAAGAACATTTCAGGAAACGTTCAGGAAAAACAAACCTCAGCAGCGTGTGCGTGTTTTTAGCCTGCTTGCTAATGTTAACAGTCAAGCTTACTACTTCTGGCTCTGTGAGCTGAACTTAAAACGTTTGTTAGCTAGCAAAAACATAAGTCTGTTTTGAAGATGCTGATGATATGCACAGTACACACTCCCTATAGAAAACTAGCTAAAATTAACGGCAAGACAGTTTGCTTATTTACCATGTGTTGGACAGCTGCAATATTCATGCTCATTTTCCTGTGAGCATAAGAAATATTATTCCTCACAGGACAGCTTGTGATTTTCCAGGTTAGGGGGGAAATATTCTGCCACCCAGTATTTAAACAGCTGGTCCAACACACTCTAACACACTGGTGACACCCAGCATTCAGCTAGTGGTTTTCACTCTTGATGTTTCATAGAAACCACCCACAAACACGCACCACATCAAACGGAAATAAATCCACGTTAGAGAACATGTAACCCAACCCCCCACTTTAACCTACTAGTTTTGCTCATTCCAGTGGCTCAAAATGCCCAGACAGATCAGCGCTTTTTGTGACTGAGGTAATTCTTTAAGTAAACGGCTTCACAACCGCTCAGAGTGCAGTCTTTATGCACCTCTCAAAATTACACAGGAAACGCTGTGTGGAGTAAACTGGTATTTTACTGACATTCTTCAAAACAATGAGGAAAAAAAAAAAATTTCTGTCAGGCCTGGTAGCCTATCTGGTCTAGAGGGTTCCTCAGAAATCATTGTTTATATTAAACTTCTTCTATATAAACATCTTCAAGTAAGATAAAAAAAGAAATTCACAGCAAGATCTTAAAAGGTTTCAAATGCCTGGCTGTAACAAAAAGGGGACGTCCAGACGTCTGTCTGGACCACAAATAAAATGGTACACGCCTCGAGATGTAAAACCTTTTAACAGTCAGTGATGCCGAATCTGTGTTTAGAACATTGCAAACTGCATCACGTAGTCAAAAAGAGAGCGACATAAGGTACATAGCTAAATGTTATAACTAAGCAAAATCTGCCTGGTAATAAGGGGAAAAGTAACAGAAGCAATCAGAAGCAATGTACTGAAAATTAATGGTATTGCTTGTTTATTATTTTCTGGGGGAAAAAGGTTTTAACATTGTTCATTACTTAACTCTAAAATACATACTCATCCTTTACGACTAGAAAACACAACAACGACCCGCGGTCCCTTTACTGTACTTTATTACAGCAAAATCCCATAAACACAGTTTATCATGTGGAACTCGAGAAACTAGCAATATCAGAATTTACCTTGAACCAGAACACAAAAATATATCACATCTGGTGAGGTGTTTAAGTGAGGTTTGAGCACTCTGTCCCTGATTGTGGAGACTTTTAGGTCTGTCATCCAGCAACCCAGAGAAACATTTAAAAAGAGTTGACGATATGAAAATCTTCTGAAAAATTCTTTCCTTCAAAGATTTTATGTCGTCATGGAGACAAAATGAAATCTCTACTGTAAACATATTCACTGTAATTTGCTCAAAAGGTATATAATAAACATAAATGATGATTATGTGAGGCATAAATCATGACACAAGGTAGAGTTAATGTTACCACACCAAAACAGACCACATGTTATATTCCTCTTATATCACAGCAATTTGGCGTAGATTACAATTTTTATTTATTAAACATGCACCATTAGGTAAGATTAGACTTTTTTTTTATAGGAATAAGGTGGGTTGTAGTAATTTTCTCAGTGATTTAATACTTTTTGCTACATCAGTGGCTTAATTCCATGATTATAATTCCATGGTCATGTTCTAAATAAAAGTAAGAAACGAATCAAAAAAACTAACTGTTGCACTATTTAACTTTTTGTAGTTATATTTAACACGGTGGAATATCCATGAAACAACTTATCTCTTAATTTAGAGCAGCTACATTTACATTTCAGCATTTGGCCGGCACCCTTATCCACAGCAACCTACATTGCATTATACATCTGAGCAGTTGAGGGTTAAGGGCCTTGCTCAAGGGCCCAACGATGACAACTTAGTGGTGGTGAGGTTTGAACCTGGGACGTTCCATGCCTCCAATGCCTTAATCACTGAGCTACCTGAGCTAGTGCTACCTCTACAGAAAGTAGGAACGAGAATCACCAGGCATCACCCGATAAGATATTATCACAATACTGAGGTGAGTTTGATTAGTTGAGAGCATTCTTATGAAGAAATGGCAACATTTTACCACCTCAAATAAGAAACAAAAATTTAATATAAAAAATATATATAAATTTTGGAGTCAATACAAGAATTGGCCACACAAAAGAATCGTGATACATCACTGAATCGACCGCAATTCAGCCTCCCCACCACTCATACAACGCACGGCCCTCATTTTCCCTTAATTAGATATTAATAATAAGTTAATAAGATGCTTGTTGCACAGAATGATGCACCGGCACTGGACATCATATCACCAACTAATTTATCGTTGCTAAATAACTAAATGTTCTTTAATCAATTTTTATTCGTTTTCTACTATATGCAGTGTTCACCACTGAGGTCCCTGTGAATAGGCTATTACTATAGAAACAATATATTAGAAGGAATGCATTAATTAGAAATAAGTGAATAGAACTACTGTCAGAGCTCAACAAGTCCTTCTGACCAATCAGAACTGAGAATTCAACATCACTTGGTTTAAGCAAGTGCAGCATGCCAACAAGAATTTAAGCATGAGTACTGTATATTCATCCGCTTCATAACAGAGGAAATAGATTAGTTTGCATTGCTAAGGCAGTGTTACACCCAAAACTCTCATCATTTTGATTAAAGACTACCAACTCCAGTGAAAAGTTGGAGTTTGATGATGAGTTTGAACTGTGAGATAATCTTGAAAACATAGGAACACTTCAAGGCCAGGTCAAAAGCTTGTTAAAGATTAGTTGGTTCTCTGTGAAAAACCATATGAGATACTAAACCGCTGTCTACAAGGTCAGTGTGTGTGGGTGTGAGTGTGTGTGAAGCAGGAAAATAAGCATTACCTCCCTTTGCTTGCACTATGCAGAAAAAATAGACATGTATACATTTACGTTAACTGAAAAAGAAATGGATGACAAAAATGACTTGTGTAGTATGTGAAAGAACAACGCTGTTCCTCTAGCCTCACAAGTAGGTCATGTAAAAGACGTCTTTCAACGACCCTACGAGTGAAGCTCAGCGCTTAGATACGCATTTTAACATGCAAACACTGCCTGCATTCCTTTGTGCCAAGCAAACCAAAGATGAGCTACTCTCTGAACTTCACTGCTTAGAGGGATGCTTTATGAGTTTTCTGTTTCACAAACACACATTCAGACTTCTACTATCACTTTGCATTGCAGATTCCTTCTTGGGTGGAATTTCCTCTCGTGGCACGAACACAATGGTTCCAAGCCATGGATGGCGATAACACAATGATAATAACTAGTTCTTTGTGTTGGCCATCACTATCACATGGCACTGCACAGTACTCTATCAGATTCTTGGACCACAGCATGCAGGGATATTGTGCATTCCAGCTTCATGTGGTCACAGGAATTTCACATCAAAAAAAGAACCCGCAGGAAGAACAGAAAAGAAGAAAATTGACAAAAAAAAATAAAGAGAAAAACAAAAGCTCCTTACTAATCAGAAAGCATTCAAATATATACTTTTGTTTGTTTTTAACTCTCAGAGAGAATTTACTTTAGAAATGACGATTTTGTCAGTACTTGTTTCCAATATAAACAGCAGACAAAAATCCAAAGTCACACACCGCTACAGCTACACAATCCTTTGCCTATGTTTACTACAATCCCAGTCTGTATGCAAACAAACACTATACATACCACAGTGTTTTTGTGGGTTCTGGGAGCAATCTGTGGGCACTGGGGTGTTAAAAATAATCATTAAAATGAATGTGCTCTTTGAAGGGAAAATTCACCCTGATTTACTTGTGTAATAATCTCTATACTTCAAAGATTTATTTTGTCATGATTTTGTTTTGTTAAAAAAAAAGTTTCAATAATGTGGGTCTGCTTTCATTTTTGGTTAAATGCTTACCACATTGCTAATCGAGTATCTAATCATTGGGGAGGGGAATCACCAGGGACCTCCAAATAGGATATTAACGTGATCCCGGGATGCTGACTCGATTTGTCGTGTGATTTTGTTAGTATCACAATTATATTTTTATTTTTACAGATTTTGTTATAATTCCAGGCAGCACCGTGGCTTAGTGGTTAGCACTGTGGCCTCGCCCCTCCAGGGTCCGGGTTCGGTTCCCGTTTCGATTACCACCTCTAATGCGAAAACATACAAATTCTAAAATAATAATAATTACTAAAATATTTTTTTTGGAGTCAGTATGCTGATAAATAAATTGCAATATGTAACTGAATTAATTTTTTTGCACCGTCTCTACTGCTGATAGTGGTGTCAGTCGGAATAACCGCTTCATTTCTCTCTTTCATTCTCTTCCATACAAATCACCATGTGAATTCCTCCACAACACCATCATGCTATTTATCTTGTAGCTCGACAACTGGGGGCTCTGCCATAACTCATCATAACTGCATCTTATACCTGTAATGCATTCTTGATGCGTGTTCAACAACATAGTTAGCACAGTACATTAATTTACCACTGAACATAAAAAAAAAATAATAATCTTAAGACCTGACCCTTTGAGAAATACAAATTCTAAAAACTTTTCATTGGAATACAAAAAATCCAGTACCAATCAACAAATTAGCACCGGATTCACTCAGCATATCAAACAGGTTTTCAAATATAAACATATTTAACAGGATTCAAAGGTGGAGTTTCCAGTTTTAATATTACTGCAGTTGTACCGTAACAAACCAGCAGGGAACGTTCCTTGCATCATCATCTCTGTCTCTTCCAAAAATTTCTTATGAGAAAATATTTTCCTTAAAATCTTAATGGTTTTGGAGCTGCATTAAGCCAAGTAGCTCTAGGCTACACTACACTGTGTACATACTTTATAAACTCCTCCTCCTCTGAAGTCATCAGACTCGGTGACCGTAAAAAAAGAAAAGTGATGAAAAAACAAATCGTCTACACACACACACACACACACACACACACACACACACACACACACACACACACACACACACACAGACTCGCAGACTCGCAAACACAAAATTGCAGGCATGTTTCATAAGTTGCTGCTTGAAGTCACGCATGCCAGAGCAGAAATGCTATTTCATACCATGGTAAAGATCAAATATCAGAACAGCAGCATTGCGAACTTCAACTTTGTTTGTTTCAATAGATTTCAGAAACATTTCAGTATGAAGGAATCTTTATCACCATATTCACAAATGTGTCATGTGATCTGTGCTTACATGTGTAGTTTTTAATTATAACCCACAGTGTTATTTTGGTTTAGACCTGGCGCCACTCTTTAGGGGGGTGAAACATAAACTGGTGTGATTTCCGGTTTTGATCCTTGGCAGAGTTTCCTCTGACGGGACTTGCAAAGTAAACCAAAGACCAATCATCCATGACTATTTGTTCTATCCAATGTAGCAAATGGCAGTACTTATTGCAATGTTGTTTCCACCACTATACTATATTTAAAGGATTTCAAGATTTATGCTGCTGAGGTGCACAAGAGTGGAACAAAGTTTGAATAACTGTAATCATATCTATGTAAAATCTATTTCTTATGACTGTCTATGATTGTGCTATATCATTTACTGTTACTCAGTTACTTAATACTGTTGCTGTTATTGAAAAAGCAGTAAATAAGTAGCCTATCATGTTTCCAGACAGAGGAATAAGAGTTATTTCAGCCCCACAGAACTGCAACTGCAGGAAGATGGACTGCTTTTCTATCTATAGCACACTGCAAAATAAAACTCGTTAAATTCTTTACAGAAACACAGGCATGAAGCAAGACCACCATCACCGCAAGAGAGCAGAACTGCAACAACCCCTATGCATGGCTGGTATATAATCTTTACACAAAGTCCTATGAAATACGAAGTGAATACAAATACAGATGTTTTGATGACAGATGTGACTGAGTGATTATAGTTTTAGAAACAGAGACTCAAATTTGCAGGGTAGGCTTAATTTCTTTTCTTGTTTTTCCTTCCTATTTCACACACACACATATATGTACGTGTGTGTGTATGTGTGTATATGTAACCGTAGATTTGCATATATCCCCAGACTCTCTTAATATACATACATTACTTTTATATATAGTGTATAAATAATCCAGTTCTGTTAATTTTTGTATTTTTTTGCATATATATGATCACACACTATGGACTAGAGGTACCTGGAGGAAACCCACCAAGCATAGAAAGAACATGCAAACTCCACACACACCCACTGACAGACCCGGGGCAGGAACCAAACCCTTGACCCTGGAGGTGCAAGGCCACCGTGCTAACCACTATGCCACCATGTGTTTATATATAAAACACACATATAACACATCCAGCTTATATTCTCATTCAAATCCCTTTTCCACAGAATTATCTACTCTATAGCTACTGCACATTTTCACTGCATAGCCATATTATATAATATTTGCTGCATTCACTGTATATATGTAAATCTAATTATTTAACTTGCATCTTTAAGTTGCATTATATAGAAAATGTGCTTGGATAGAGCACCATGTAAGCAGCCAGTTTACTGAACCAGGCTCAGGGAACCTTTGCATTTAATTAGCTGATTAGAGTGTGACACAATCTCTCTCTCTCAATTTTTTCACAATATTCTACTTTTTTCAGATACAGAATTTTGGGGTTTTATTAGCTGTAAGCCATAATCATCCAAATTAAAAGACATAAACACTTAAAATATATGTAATGCGTGTATATAATATACGAGTTTCACTTTTTGAATTGAATTACCGAAATAATTCTATATACTATTATTATTATTAATATTTCGGTAATTCAATTTAAAGTGTGTGTATATATATATATATCTTCATACACACACTACTATTTGCATTCTGGCAGATGTTAAACTGCATTTCGTTGCTGAGTGCTTGTGCTATACAATGACTATAAGTTCTATCTAAATATCTAAATATGTTCAAATCAGTGGCTCTCAAAGTGGTATTTATGTTACAATGGTGGAGCTCATACCATGTCATTGTCAGTGAAGAGTATTATATTTATCACTGGGTTCTTATAGTTGTTAACCAGTTTGGCTTCATACACACATCAATTACTATTACAAATAAATAAATAATAAATAAATAAAGTTTATAAAAGTTATATACATGTATGTTGTTCGTGGAAAGTTCAGGACATTTTTATTAACTTATTGCAAACAAATTGCAATAGTTGGATAACATTAATGAAATAAATCTGTACTGCAAGCTTCATGGAGTCCTACGTCTGTATGTTTTACTGCACAGAACATCTAGTATCTTGTCTTCCATCTGTACTAATGAGAAGGCACATATTAAATTAAAAGCTTCACTAAGTCAAGTCGAGTAAGTCGTGTTCAGCCTTGTGCACAGCTGTTACACACACTTTACACACTTTTTCCCCTGTAAATGATGGAAAAGCTGCAGAAAGCGAGCCTTGTTCCTCTGATTACGTGGAAGGCGTGAATCACAGCCCAGCTCAGCCAGCAGAAACCCAGTAAAACATACTGTATTACACCGTTATAAACATTAACAGAGCTATGCAGAGAGGACACTGAGTCAGATCTCAGGATCATGGGATTAATGCAGAGTTTGGGTGTGAATTGGTATGTTTTCAGTATTCAGTCCCCTCGGGCTACGGAAATAACTCAGAGCCAAGCATGTTGAATATCTCACAACTTTAACCATCATCTAACTCGTTCTCTTTTATACTGTAACAAATAATTCAATCAATTAGGCCAAACCTCAACTCTGCCATCTTGTACAAACAAACCCGCGCTACATCCGATGTTAGTCTGCAGTTCGCATCTAGCTCAGACTCAACAAGTTTTTGGAGAGAAGGAATCTGTACACGGCGTTCAGCTGGGAGACGGGACGACTTACCGAAAGCCGCACCGAAGCTTAAATCATATGAAGCGATATTCTCCCCGCGAGACTGGCACTTTCTCCGTCGTGCTGGCTGTTTAAGTTTATTTCACGAGCTTCGCCGCGCCGTGCTGAGTCCGCGCTGCCCCTCCGCCTGCGCCATGTCGACAATGAATCGGGAAGGCGGTGACGTCACAACAAGGACTCATCCCGCCCCGGAGCGCGAGCGAGGAAAAGCGATTCACTTCACCGAATCGATTCTTTTGAACTCCTCTTTGGATTATGAGTGAGGCGGATTCGACTCGAGTGATTCCACAGTTCACAGCCTCACACAGGTGGTCTAAGGGATAGTGGGTGTTGTGTTTATAGTTTTACCGCCTATATACTGTATATTCAGACATGCAACAACAACAACAACAACAAAAGAATAAAATGTAAGGACCATAGTTTTATTACTGTACGTACATTTTTGTGCAAAAACACCATTTTAAACGTTGCAATATTACCTA
>JAAGKR010001636.1:11654-22698 GCA_011419295.1 Clarias macrocephalus
TCTGTACACGGCGTTCAGCTGGGAGACGGGACGACTTACCGAAAGCCGCACCGAAGCTTAAATCATATGAAGCGATATTCTCCCCGCGAGACTGGCACTTTCTCCGTCGTGCTGGCTGTTTAAGTTTATTTCACGAGCTTCGCCGCGCCGTGCTGAGTCCGCGCTGCCCCTCCGCCTGCGCCATGTCGACAATGAATCGGGAAGGCGGTGACGTCACAACAAGGACTCATCCCGCCCCGGAGCGCGAGCGAGGAAAAGCGATTCACTTCACCGAATCGATTCTTTTGAACTCCTCTTTGGATTATGAGTGAGGCGGATTCGACTCGAGTGATTCCACAGTTCACAGCCTCACACAGGTGGTCTAAGGGATAGTGGGTGTTGTGTTTATAGTTTTACCGCCTATATACTGTATATTCAGACATGCAACAACAACAAAAGAATAAAATGTAAGGACCATAGTTTTATTACTGTACGTACATTTTTGTGCAAAAACACCATTTTAAACGTTGCAATATTACCTAGTGCAATTTGTTTCAAAGTGTAATTATTGTATTGTATGTTTCTTTTCTCTTTTGTATTTATATACTCTACTCTACTCTATATTTGCACAATTTTTCTTTGCTGTTGTAACATACACCTATAACATCAAGTTGAAATCATTATCAAATCAAGCTGAGCCAGCAATTTACCCTCGTTGAGATGCTATCACGTGATTTATACCGCCCCCCCCCTACCCCCACCCACTGTCGGGCTAACGTTGATGAAGGTGGACGTTTTGTAGACTCTTTATTATTTTGGTAAGTATTTATTGAGTATTTTATTTTTTATTTTTTATAAAATATGTTTCAGTTAGCCTACAGGTATTTTAGAAAGTTAACGTTATATATCGACAGTTAGGCCGGTGTGTTTCCGCTTATCGTTATACTAAGGCACCCTAACATTACTGAGGTGAGCTTAGCTAACGTTAGGTACACTGTACAGAAGCTAGCGTTTGTTTAACGGTTTTACGGTTATAAACATTCATAACCTTATCGATCTTTTTCTTTTTTTATGTAACCGTCTGTGTATTTTACAGTGTATAACACATACATTTCCCCACTGTTGGAGGAATAAAGTTATATCTTATGTTATCTTATCTTTTATGCCATTACTATGACTACAGGCAACATTGGGGCTCTGGTGGCTGCCAATATAGGTTTTAATGTAGGGTTCAATTCCCAGCCATACCCCAGCCATTGGATGCTGGTCCCAAGCCCAAATAAAATGGGAGGGTTGGGTCAGGAAGGTCATTCGGTGTAAAACCTGTGCCAGGTTGTTGTGTGGATCGGATGGTCCACTTTGGTGTGAGCAGCTGAAAGAAAACTTCAGGCGGTATAGTGGTTAGCACAGTAACCTAGCACTTCTAGAAGTGAGGGTTTGATTTCCACCTCTGGTCTGTGTGCATGTTCTCCAAATGCTTGCTTGGTTTCTTCCAGGTACTCCAGTTTTCTCCCGCAATCCAAAGATATGCAGACTAGGCTAATGGGTGTTCCCACATTGCCCGTAGTGTGTGAGTGTGCCTAGGGTTAGGGATCGGCATCCTGTCCAGGTTGCACCCTATATAATTTTCCTTTGGGGTTAATAAAGGACTCTATCTATCTACCCTGTCTCATGCCCTAAGTCTCCTAACATAGTCTCCAGGCCCCCCGCAACCCTGTTCACAGGATAAGGTATGAATATTATGACTACTTTTTCCCCTCCATTTCAGACAAGAATACACCTATTATTATGCATGCATAGAAGTAAAAAATCCAAAGAAATTCTTCAAAGAGATTCTTAAAGATCCTGGGTTGTTAGTCATTCTGAATATGGACTATCGAAGAGACAAAGAGTTTGGAATCTAAAACTGAAGCCCGTTTCTACCATAACAGAATAACAGAATGGTACTTCAAAAAGGGTAAAACATTAACAGAGTCTTGACCTGGTCCTTCTGAAAAACATCTTCATGCTGTCTGAAAATCTGTGGAGAAGAGCCTTTAATTTTATGCATAGGCTAGTTGTTGTTCTTGAAAAAGAAAGTCAGCAAAGTATTAACAATTTAACAGCTATACCTTACTTGCTCAAATTTTCATGCAAACATTTGATCATAAATCTAGGGGTGTTTATTTACTTATTGCGTGTGTACAATTCAGCTTATGACTGTAAACCTATCTGACACCATAGCAAAAAAAAGACAACAAAAGGGGCTACTTTTTAATTAAAACTCAGCTCACATTAATATGGAAATCTAGATAGGCCTTTACTCTTTCCCACAAGTTTACAACATACTGTATCTGCCTCTGATCTTGTGATCTTGGTTCTGTGAGCTTGTGGTCTTTGTCCTGTGATCTTGTTTTCCAGATCATGATTTATTTCCTGTCTCACAGCTCCAGCATTCCTGGTTCAATTCTAAACTCAAGTTATTGCACATGTGGAGTTTCACATGTTCTCCCCATGTCCACATGGTTATCCTCCAGGTTCTTTGGCTGCGTCCTACCTCCCTAAAACATTCCAGAATTGAATCTGGCAAACCTATGTATGAAAGCATTCCTTACAATGAACTGGTGTCCCATTCAAAGAGTGTTTCTGCTTGGCAACCATTGTTCCTGGAACTGGCTCCAGGATCACTACAACCCTTAAAAGACCAAAGCACTTACTGAAAGAAAAGGACAGACTTTTAGGCTTTAGAAGCAAACTGGCTGAATGGGAACATCTAAACGAGACATGACTTGTCATTAACAGTGAAGCTATTTAAATAAATTTATTTGCCGAAACTTTAACTAATTTGCTGTGTTGATCACCATCGATGCAGAAACCATTATTATAAAAATAATTGTTATAGAAAAAAGGGATATCTACTTAACGTACAACTCATTATTCATGGGAAGTGTTGCAACAAATTTTAAGCCATAAGAGACAGATTTTTGTGCTAGACTGTAACTTATGAGAGCTACTGATGACATGTAGTGATTTTAAATTGCTGTATGAAATGATCACAATAAACCTACACAGCCTGGTCAAAAAAAAATAATGTAATCACCTTTAGATTATAACACTGCCTCCAGAGGCTTATGCACTGGCCACTATCCATCGCTTCATGAGCATCCTTTCTTACCTTGATGCACCCAACACTCTGGAATAAAGCCGATCTAGACTCAATTCCAAAGCAAACCCCATCTTTAAGCTCCCTAGCGAATTCATGCCTTTTTTACTGATTAGTCTCGCTAACAGGTTGTTTTCCTGTGGCCAAACAGCTGTTTAGTCCCAATCCTGTTAGTTCTCACTACATTGTGTGTATGGAAATGCTCTTACTGTACATCCACTATTAATCATAGCTAAGGCTGTTGATTTTTTACTATGCAACTTCACCAAGTGGATAAGTGATCTCCATTTATGAATTCTTTTCCTGACCACACTTCTTGAACAAAATTAATGGTTCAGAACCATCCTTTCAGGTTTTGATAATGTGTTAAGTTATTCTTAACCCAATTCCAGTAATTACAAATCTCCTTAGTTGTTTTCTTTGCTTGATGCAGCCCAACAATTTGACTGAGATGGCAACTTTTTGGTTAGGTAGCGTATTTTGTATTTTTTTTAATGTTCATATTAACATGCAATGAAACTAGAAAAAATGCTAAGAGTTACTTTTCCATGTTTAATCTCAATGACCACTCTTATTTCAAGGCTGAATTGTCTTGATGTTTCTACATTGTTTTATATCAAATGTTAAATATCATTTATGCTTGAACTTCATGATGCATAGCAAGTCTCACAAAGGTTTCACTGAGCACTGTGACAGAGTCGGACACATTTAACAATGCAATACTTTTACTTTGTAAATTGCACATTACACATCTAGTAAAAAAAGTTGGGAAAACATGGCTTAGGTATGCTAGATGAGGAACATTATAGATTTGTGGTGTAGCGGGACTGTCAGAAATACTATTCTACTGTTCCAGCAGATGGGACAACCTTTATTCTTTGTTCGGATGAATCTAGTACTTTAGATCCAAAGGAAGCTTTAAAAGGTCGCTCTACTTTTACAGTATTGGGGTCACAAGCCAACATCTGTCTTATCCAGTCATCTTCCATTGCCCCCTCAATGAACTCCTCCAGAGTGATGATGGCTGTAAATAGGAAAATTATCCCTGTTATAGTACATTACATGCTGACATGGGATGACTTGACAAAGTAATACTGTATATGGATTTTATTTACAAAAATAATAAATAAGTCAAAACAAATTTAAGCGGAATAAGCTCCAGAATACAGGACTATTCTTGAAGGAAAACTCCACCTTTTAAAAATCTATTTCTGATATACAGATTTGATTACTTCATAATTTTTTGGAAAATTCTGTGTTTTTGTTTTACTCTGACCACTCCCACCACAAATTACCTACCACTTTCCAGTCACAGTTTATATCATATTAATAAAAAATCACAGAATGAAGATGACACACATTGCACTTAAAGTTTCAGAATGCAATGCAGCTATATGACAGTTGTTTAAGGTAGCATGTAGAGATTCTCATTCAGTAAGTAAGTCTTTTTTTTTTTGATGCAGCTATCAATAGGTTGTCAAACAACATATTAGATAATGTAGGAAACGGTTAAGTTAAAAGCTGGACTTTGGATTGTGCAGAATAACAGAACACAGTTATGAGTAAAAAGTCCCTTTATTTCTCTCTATATTAATTTCCCTGTTACACTAATGCACTTATCCCAGCCTTTCACAAGTGCTTGGATACCACTGAGGTAGAAAGTTTTCTTTTTCAGCACCCTGGAGCCATGATCAGAATGCCTGCTTCATGTCTGAAACACTGGCCTCCCAGGAACTCCTTTAATGGCCCAAACACGTGAATGTTGGTTGGAGTGATGTCAGGACTGTTCGGGAAATGTTACACTAAGTTAACATCCCCCGAACTCATCCCAGCTGAGTGTCTGTAATGTGCAAGTGGTGTTTGTGAATGATTGCGTGCACAGTTCCCAAATCGTTCACAATTTGGCAACAAGTTATTAGTGGATTGCACTGGCCTCTGAGCCATCGTGGCCGGGATCGTCATTCATAGATGTACGGCTTTCTTTAAAATGTTTACATCATTAAGATGTTTTACTGCTGCTAAGAGTCTCATCAGCGTACTGTGCTTTAAGTCTTCTGTAAATGCCAATTAGTTTTTTCATTTTGAAAAAAATTGAGCCCTTCATACATTAAAAAAATTTGGGATGCTCTTGAACATTGCATATTAATGCTATACAGTAGATATTCAGTTTTGCTTTTAGAAAGCACTCTTTACCATCTTACCATTGTTGTCTTTGTCTAGTTGTATGAATATCCTGTTGGTGCATTCCTCAGCGGTCAGCGGATTAGGTTCGGTCAGAGAGGCTGCAACACTCATCTTATAAACAGCCTGCCAATGATCAAGACATGCCCACAAGGTTTCTATCGCCCTCTAACAGAATACAACAGTAATCCTGACATTCTTTTTTTTTTATTTTTTTTTTTACAAAGCCCTATAGAATGTTAAAATCATGCAGAAATCTTCATGCAGAGCTAGTCAGAACAACAGTAGGTCTGATTTTATTATTCATTACTTGTCCAGTATGTTATTGTATCTATTTTTAACCTAACATGGTCAATCTCTGTATTGTAGGGACACAAAACCATCTAGGGAACCCACCTGCATGATGTCTAGCATCTCTGACCGTGTAATGGCTCCATCCTTGTCCTTGTCATAAAGTTTAAATGACCACCGAAGCTTCTCCACTAATGAGCCTTCTAACAGCATGCTAATGGCCAGCACATATTCCCGGAAGTCAATGAATCCATCCTGTTGCATAAATTAATTTGAATTTAAAACAAATTGCGTTGTTTTATAGAGTTTACAATCTTAATAGTGGTCAAGCTTGAAAATCAAAATTGCAACATATACAGTGCATGCTGTATGGGCAATATAGTACTGATTGACCAGAAAGTGATGATTAAAGTGATTTTCTAAATACACATTTTCTAAATGATTTCTAAATTGGCTAAAGTTTGTGGACACTTGATCATCATATCTATATGCAATCGTTTCCAAGACTTTTGCGATTTCAACCCCTCTGAACATATTTGGGATGAATTGAAGCCCTGATCTCCCATTTTATCCGGGCTTGGGACCGGCACCGCATCTAGTGGCTGGGTTTTAGGAACTGGCTGGGAATCGAACCCAATATAATCTAAGGCTAATAATATAGCTTTTTTTTTACTTTGTCTTGTTATCTTCAAGAGGGGGAACAAGAGACTGGGGTCAGGGGTAGCTCAGTAGTTAAGGCATTGGCCTATGTTTTGGAAGGTCCCAGGTTCAAATCCCACAACCACCAAGTTGTCCCTGTTGGACTCTTGAGCAAGACCCTCAACTGCTAAGATGTACTGTATACTGACATAAAATTGTAAGTTGCTCTGGATAAGGGTACTGTATCTGCCAAATGCATTTCTTAAAAATGTCATTAAAAGTATTTTTTGACAGTACCATCAGTGAATTTCAGTTTTTGTTTCAGCTTTACAATTAAGAAAAATTCCTGTATTGCTGTCCATCCAGCATCTATACTACAGTACTTTTCCCATGCATTATCCAATTACACATTACAGGCAATTTGGATGCGGTATTTAAGGCAAGTCTCAAGACCCCCACCTTGGAGGTGCAAGATGAGAGGGCTAACCACTAAGCCAGTCAGATCAACATGTCTATGCGTGTCTTGTCATACCTCGTTGTTGTCTATTGTCCGGAAGATCTGCTCAGCATATTCTGCGGACTCCATTCCCACAGTTCCATCACAGAAGTGGCGTCTGAACTCATGCAGGGTGATCAGGCCACTCGGACACTCGTTTAAGAACTTCCTGTCAGACAAAAACAACACGATAGTTCAAACTTGTGGCTGTAGTTTCCTACTCAGAATATTCATTTTAAATTTAATATTTTTAGCATCCTGAAATTTCAGTCTATAGGCAATTTACTTGGCTAATGGAGGGCAGTTAAGACCTCTTATGAATTAATACCAAACAACTGTGTGTAACTTCAAATCCTCACCCTATGTTTTCTTATAAATCTACGATTTCAGGATCTAATAAAATCTCACCTAAACCATTCATAAAGTTCTGTTGCATAGGTGCCTCCGCTTCTGCAGGGTAAAGTCGCAGCCTGTCCCATTCTCGATTATGCTCCGCTATCAGCTGGCCCAGGCACAAACTTGTTTATATACCAAAGCCCAGCTTACGTTTCTCAAGCTTAATCACTCTTACAGGTGCCCTCCTGTAGTCATGAAATTAGGCAAAAGTAATCTCTTAGCAGAGGGCACAAGCAGGCTGGGGGGGCACTTAAATGTAATTACCTGAAAAGCAGCTCTATTTAAGGGCATGTAAACTGTGATTGGGCTGAGGGGTGTTAAAGTAGTGACCTTTAACTAAACACCTTTCCAGAACTACATTAAGAAATAAATATTAGGGTGTAAATGTTACCTTTTATCTTGGGGATTTATTATATGTATGTACAGTATTGGTGGCACGGTGGTTTAGTGTTTAACACAGTCACCTTGCACCTCCAGGTCCTAGATTCGATTCCTGCCTCGGGGTCTGTGTGCATAGAGTTTGTATGTTCTCCCCATGCTTAGTCTGAAGACATGCATATTAGGCTAATTAGCATTTCCAATTTCCTACCACGGTTGTATAAATAGGAATAAATACACTGGTTCCTATTGGCCCCCATGGTCCCTAGTTGGACTATAGAGGATCATGGATGGATAGATGTATAATATTTTGTTCTTATCACAATAATGTAGTTCTGTTTTGCAGTGATTTCTATTCCCTGAAACCATTTACAACATTTCTGGTTCTACATTACCAGACCCTTACCAAGGACAAAAAAAAACACTCTAAACACATTACTTCAATTAGATGGTTAAATCTAATGAATGTAATCTTTCTTTGACCAGGAAGTTCTGTAACTGGAAATATTAACTTAAAAAAACAACAACTCACAATTACATGTCCTGATACAGCAAACGTCTTAATTTTTGTGGTCATCGGACCATCACTCCAATATGTGTCTTTTTGATTATCACATTTAGTTATTACTCTTTCCAGATCTTTCCCTATTCGGTCACAGCAGTATTAGTGCTGTTGGGACAAGGAGGACTGAGGCACAGCCGGCATTCCAGTTGATCCCAAAGGTGTTCAGTGAGGTTGAGGTCAAGACTCTGTGTAGGAGTCTTAAGGCACTACACTCAATAATTGGCAAACCATGTCTTCATATTATCATCATGAAGGAACAGGTTGGTGGCACTTAGTTCCAATAAATAGAAACTATACATCTCGTATGAGCGTGATGGTACTGTAAGATGTCCGCAAAGATTCAATCATATAATTCTTTTAAAAAAAAATTCTCCTAGTCATATCTGTAGTTTTAGATAAAATAGATATATCTGTAAAATAGATACATAAGAGTAAAATGTTGTTTAATCTGATGTACAGTAGTATGTGTTTTAATCAGACAGCATTTTTATGACCATCTCCAAGGATTTAATCATAAATAATAAAGTACGTAAAATGACAAATCTAAAAACAAAATGAACAATTCGTCCAAGGAATATGTGTCGTCTGCCCACTGAAAATACTACTATGCTATTAATACTAATCTATGCTTTCTAATAACAGTTATATGAAGGTTCGGTCAAATTCCTCTGAATGGTTTAGGAGGAGATGCAGATGGTGGAAAAGTGTCACAGTGAGGCATGTGCTTAACAGGCAGGCGACACAAAAAGAAACATGCATTTTAGTATAGAGTGGTGCCTCAAATCTCTGGTGTCTCTAGATCAGTACTGAATACATGTTACTTTCCACATAGAGTATTGTGTTCTCCTCATGATAGTGGCAGTTTCTTTACAATGTCCAAAACCACATTAGTATATAAATTTACCTTCATCTTGATCTACATGACCAGTCAAACGTTTGGACACACCTTCTAAATGCATAGTCTTTCCTAATTTTTCTTTCTTTCTACATTTTAAAGCAATGCTGAAGGCATCCAAAATACACACTAATCTCATTTGAGCAGTTAATAATGAGATGTGCCTTCAACCTTTCCTCTTTAAAGCTTCATAACGGCTCTAATCTGAGGTGCTGTTTGTTAGTTGGTGATTTTTGAGGCTGGCAACTCTAAATGAACTTCTCCTTTGCAGCAGAGATAAGTTTTGGTCTTGCTTTCCTGGGAAGGTCTTCATGAGAGCCATGACATCATGACATTTGATATCATGGCATTTAGTAAATGCACTGGACAATACTGTTCTTGCAAAAACTATTCCAGAACAGCTGATGTACAGTACATGTCTTAAAATAATACCTGACTGTTATTGTTGTTGTTCTTACCTAATTGAATTACCTAATGCCATATGTGCTATTTCATAGTTTTGAAATGTCCAGTTTTGTTCTAGAATGGGGCGGCCCGGTGGTGTAGTGGTTAGCACTGTCGCCTTGCACCGCCAGGGTCCGGGTTCGATCCCCGGCCAAGTTCGTTTCCCGTCTCTGTGTGCATGGAGTTCCCCCGTTCTCCCCGTACTTGGTGGGTTTCCTCCGGGTACTCCGGTTTCCTCCCACAGTCCAAAGACATGTAGGTTAGGCTAATTGGCTTTCCCAAATTGCCCGTAGTGTGTGAATGAGTGAGTGTATGTGTGTGTGTCTGTGCCCTGCGATGGATTGGCACCCTGTCCTGTCCCGTAGTCTCCTGGGATAGGCTCCAGGCCCCCCGTGACCCTGAATACAGGATTAAGCGGTATAGATGATGAGTGAGTGAGTGTTCTAGAATGTAGAGAATAAATCACTAAAAAAAAACATTGATTTAGAAGGTGTGTCCAAACTTATAGGTGCAAATAGACAAGTGAATGTACATTAGTTGGGTTGCCTGTAGTGTGTGTGTCCTGTGATAAATTGTCCAAGGTGTACCCTGCCTTGTTTCCCCAAGTCTCCTGGGACTCTGTATACATGATAAGCGGTATAGAATCATCGACGGCTCTTCTGTGGAAGAGCGAAATTCCTGGGTGTCCATCTGGAGGAGAACCTCACCTGGTCCCTCAACACCAGCTCTCTGCAAAAGAAAGCCCAACATCGTATTTTCTTCCTGAGAAGGCTGAGAAAGGCACAGCTTCCACCACCAATCCTCACCACCTTCTATAAGGAACCATCGAGAGCATCCTGAGCAGCTGCATCACTGTCTGGTTTGGGAATTGTACCATATCAGACCGCATGACCCTACAGCGGATAGTGAGGACAGCTGAGAAGATCATCTGGGTCTCTCTCCTCTCTATCGAAGACATTTACACCACACGCATCCGCAAAGCCACCAGCATTGTGGCTGACCGGACACACCCAGCACACTCACTCTTCACCCTCCTGCCATCTGGAAAAAGGTACCGAAGCATTCGGGCACTCACATCCAGACTGTTGAGGAGTCAACACAAAGAGACTGGACTGATAAACACACACACGCGCGCACACACACACACACAAATCACTAAAACAGACAAACTAAATAACATCCGGACTGAACTGATAAACACACACATGCACAATCACACTGATCTACAACCACCTTAATTTGTTTTCATACCCACCTGAACTCATCTAAACTGCTCTTTGCTATATTTGCACAATAATTCATCTCACTTTGCTATGAGCACAAAATATCTATGAACACAATGTTAAATTGTTTACTTGCTGCTCTCTCCACTACATCAACTCATACCTTATCACTAAAAAGTTATTTCTTTAATGTCACGTGTTACATTGTTGTGTTACGTTGTTATTTTTTGTTGTCATGTAGCTCTTCGTTTGCACATTTGCACATGCACTTTGTTGTCTGTTGTCTATTGTGTATTTTTTGTATAGAAATTGATAGTTTTTTTTTTTTAGGTTAATTTAAAAATGTAAAAATCTGCGTTGTAAATTTATGTTGTGTTGTTAATTTATGTCGCCTGCATGTATGTAGCACCTTGGT
>JAAGKR010001636.1:25218-36637 GCA_011419295.1 Clarias macrocephalus
GGCTGTTAATTAAAATGATTAGCTTCTTACAAATGGTACAGCTTAACCTGTACGAGGTTCACATTAACATGTCTAAAAAATCTTGGTGTCTAAAAGGGAGCGATGTCAGAAAGCTCAGGAACAAAACCGTGAGGTTTATAATGTGCGTTCAGTTGATGAAGCTTTCTCATCAATAAGATTCCTTTTGCAACAAACAGCAATATTTTGCAAATGTATGTACCAATCATTAAAAAAAGCTCCTAGCAACCACCAACCTGGTGCAGTGCCAGAAGAATATTATGTCAAAGGATCAATATGTAAAAATTGCACAAGACGTGCGGTGGTGGTGGGGTGTCAACTTCCAAGCCAGTTGCTCCCTGAGCTTTAAGGATTAATGCGAATAATAACTTCAGCTTTTCAATGCTTTATGGTGACATATAGCTTATCAGAGACTACAACCTGAAAAAGGATGTTGTAATATGGCCAATATGTAATATGTAATACACCCAGTTTTGTACGATCAAAGCATCATGGAGAACCGTACAAATACGCATCAAGGTTAAATCAAGTTTGAATAAAAAAGAAGCAAACTAGCATATGATTTTGAAACAAAAATAGTGTTCAAGCAGCACACATGTACAATATTTCTCAGAAGCCCTGAACCACAAAAACAATGTTACCATACAACAGCAATTTGACTGGATAAGAGGCATTCTGTGAGTGTTGATATAGAGCATAACACCACTGGGATGTTTATCTTTGTGTGCTGTTGTGCTGAATATCAGAATATCTTCAGCACTCAGGACTGCCCCCCTCGTTCATATGACTACATCACAGTGGTGCTGATATCCAGTACAACAGCACTTCCACTTGTGTGACATCGCTTAAGCATACCATGTCATTATTTTAAATGAATACCTTATAATTTCAACTCAAAAAGAACAATTTCAGCATAAAATTTCGACTTCTACCAATCTAACAAAAATTCCATAAAGGTCAATGTGATTAATTGAGTTTTTCTCATTATTTACATACATTTATTAAATGAATAGGTGCAATGGAATTCCACTAACTCGACATCTGACTTAACAGCACAGAGAATGACAATAATAATAATAATAATAAAAATACTAATACAAAATATTCATAATATATTAAAACAATGGTTATTTAAGTTCTATATATTTAAGAAATATTGCACAAGTCAGAGTTTAGTTATACTGAATATCACAGCAATTGTGATTTATACTTTTAGGTAGCGAACACAGTGATGCAACCAGTGAAAGCGATATACCAGGTGTCTGCTGTTATACTAACTAATACCAATACTCTTGGAATTGCCCTGGTCAAATTAGTGGACCTAAACTAACTTATTATATTTATTAAATCTTATTTATTAGTTTGTGGGCTAATATACTTAATGTTGAATAATGAGAAAGAATGAGATATTATTTAAATAATGACATGGCACTTGAATATTTTTTTACAACTTGCATTTCAGTGCTTCTGTACGATACAGAGCTCACAAAACATTCTGTTTGATCTCCATGATTCTTGTGGTTTAAAATATCACTTCTGGCTATTTTTGGGATACAGGGTCCTGAAAAATGCTTATATTTAAATTCCTTCTAAAACCATCAAGTTTAGTAAATTAAAAGCAAACTATTTGGGAACACATTTATGGCTTGATGACACATGCTCCCCTCAGAGCAGAAAAAAAACCCCAGTCATTTATTGTCCTCGCAGCTGAAGACCAATAAAAATCTGGTCATTGCTTATGGTACGCAGTTTCTTTACATACTGTACACACGCTTCTCCTCTTCATTCATCTGGAAGATACAAGTAAATTATATAATCCAAGACATTGGTTCACAACCCTGATCCTAGAGGACCCCCTACTCAATTAAGAGGCTGTACTGAATACAAGTGTGTGACAGGTAGATCAGGGAAAATACTAAAAAGTGCAGGGCACGGGTTCCTCCAGGACCAGGGCTGAGAACCACTGACCCAAGAGACATTGCAAGTGTCTTTTGCTGCACTCCTGCATACCTTTCACTTGCACTGAAAGATCATCAAAGAGACGACACAGCAATAAAAAAAGCCTTAGCCAATTAAAAATTACTAGAAGACATGGTTGTGGATGATCTTGGGCTCAGTGACAAGATGTGCTTAAAAAACATCCACCAAGAAAAACTGGTCTTTAAAAAAAGCCCCCCAAAAAATCATAAAGATCAAGGAAAGACATTGGAGCTGGGACGTTAGAGAGACCAGCGCATCTCGTCAAAGTTCACGCCCTCTCCCAGGTTGGCATCAGTTTCCAACAGGCTCATTATGACTGCCATAGCTGCCTCATCGCTGCTTAGACTTCCCAGCCCCGGGACTCCTTCCAGATCTAACTGTGACGGTCCCTCTGCAGCAGGGAAAGAGGAATACAATAACATACGTTATAAAACATGATATGACTCTATTGGAGAGCACCTATACAGTGTTCTTTGTAAGTATTCAACCATTTAACATTTTCTACATTTTTAAAATTTAATTTAAATGGGATGATATGTCTTGAATATACTGTATACAAAATAGAATATTTTCGGCTGCTCCTGTCAAGCAGTTGCTACAGCGGACCACCTGATCTGCACACAACTTGCCGCGGGTTTTATGCCGGATGCCCTTCCTGACACAACCCTCCCATTTTTCTACCTGAGCTTGGAACTGGCACTGCATGCAATATAGTTAGCAAAATTATTTGTATATATTTTTTTATAGCTGAAGTCTTACCTCTAAATTATTTATTTGGCTTCAGACAAAGATAAAGTGGCCAATTAGTAAAAGCAATAAATAATTCATTAACTATTATTTATCATTTAATTAATAATTAATGTTTAAAATTATTAATTATTTCAACAAATGGTTTCAATCTTTTAATTAATTACTAAATATTATTTTGAATTGTACACACTTTCAGTACCCATTTTATCGGGAACACAGGGTGTGAGGGCAGGAATATTATTTTCGTAATTCACCTCATTAATAAAATGGTCAGATTGAGTGAGTGTGCTAGAGCATCTACTGTATATTCACAGATTTGGGCTAAAGTCCAACATTTCAGACAATTCTGAAGTGATAAATTGGTGTAGGATGTACCCATGACATTTTCACTTCCAGTAAAGGATCCAGTACGCGAATCTTCCTCTGAGCTCGATTTGCTGGGCACATGCGTTTCTGTCACTTCCCCGTTTGGCACCTAGACAACAAACATGCAAAAAGTCAGCAAACCCCTATTTTGCGCATCTACCTCAACCACCCTAACTCACATTGTGACTCACATTGCTGCTGGCTTGAGTGAGAACCAGTGGAGATTTGTCCTGCAGCATGCTGAAAGGGCTGGCGTTGCCACTGGACGGGGAAGAATTCATCCTGTAAACATTGTCAAGAGTCAATCGAATTCTTTAGCACTACTAATAACTGCTAATTTCTAGTAGGAGAAATTTTACCTATTAAAATCCAGGAGCTCATTAGCTATTTGTGTTCCGATGCTACCAGCATAAATCATGGTCCCTGAAGCATTCGAGATGCCTGGGATGATGGGAAGGGCTTTTTTTGCATCCTCTGACAAGGGGAAAAAAATCATATAATTTTATCTTGTATTACTCACTTAAGCAATAGGACAGTGAAGAGCAGCGCTGCTCATATCCTGCCCTGGAGGGCCAGTGAACAGCACATATCAGTGAAGTTTTTGTTCAAACAGAGCTGATTCAACTAATCTCTTAATTGCCAGGGTGTGTTTAAGTGCTGGTGAAATATGTGTGAAAAACTGTGCGGGACACTGGCCCTCTGGATTTGAACAGCCCTGCAGACAAACACCACGATATCTACAGTACGCTTAATATCGGGCATTACTTCACCCACCAAAAAAAAAAAAAAACAAACTTTGCAGACTCTGTAAATTTGAAGATACTCTGGAGGTTTTTAGCCGACTCTTCTGAAAAAAAAAGGCAATTAAAATGATACTCTTTGAACACTATCACTTTACTTTGGAAAGTTTTTCTTTTAACAGTCCAATCTTTGCACTCAGCCATCAGAGTGAAATATCGCCGAAAGACAGACTGAATATGTATCGTGTGTGTCTGCCATCTAGCGGCAAGAATGATTCAATGAGTAAAAATACACATTACTCAAAATACTCAATAGCACACAACATTAATTGAAAAACCATAACACGATACAGTGCTCCTTGTTCTAGTTCAGGGAATGTTTTTTAAATGACAAGGAGAGAAATGATAATAAGAAGAATTATAACAATAATGTGGGCCCGGGCACGGTGGCCTAGTGGTAAGCACTATTGCCTCGCACCCCCCCCCCTGCAGGGTCGGGGTTTGATTCCCGCCTCAAGTCCGTGTGCATGGAGTTTGCATGTTCTCCTCGTTCTTGTGAATGGTAAACCGGGCGTCGAGCTGGCAACCTGACCACTTTAGTAACTGTCATGGAAACTATGAACTATATCCGTTCATAATGTGCCGCATGACATGTGGATGGACCAAAATGTATCTCTACTGTTGGCTTTGCTTATACAGTACGTTTCTTTTTCTGTCTGTTATTATGTGTTATTTCATGTAAGCCAAGCATTCATGCTAAAAATGACGATATAGAAAAGGACCTTGCTAAACTGTTGTAAATCAGATTAAATAAATATGAAACATGTATTAATTAATTTGCTTTTAATTGTTTGATAATTAATTTCTAATGAATTATAATCAATAATAATCTACCTGTGATAGTTGCCTTGAGTCAGCGTGGCAGTCACATGGTCATTGCTGTTACTTACTAAGAATAAAAATTACAAGAAAAAGAAAAAGCATACTGTTGTCAGACACGACACACCTAACTTTTTTTTTTTTTTTCCAGTTTGATCATATGATCAGCATGAGGGGTATAATGTTTGGATGATCTGAATAACAACAACTCAGGGCAACAATCATAGGTGGTTTATTATTGATAATTCATTATAAATTAATAATTATCAAAACATTAAAGCCAAATTATATTTTAAAAAGTTGTACAACAATCTAGTTTAAATGAAAGTTAAAAAAAAGTCCTTCTCTTTATATCGTCAACCTTAGCATTAATGGTTGGCTTACCCGAGATATTAAAAAGCTGGCAACATATCAATCAGAGGTTACTAAAACAAATTTCATATTATGCAGCAGAAAAATTCAGTTGCATCATCAAATATCAGGTTGTTGAAACTGAAACCATACCATATGCAGAAGTGTGAGGATTAGTGCTCTGTGCAGATCTTACACTTATATAATTGTATGAATTGACTCAAATGTTCAGCATAAGATACGATTATATTCTTAAGCATAAGCAATTATAACGTGAATTTATGGAATTATACGAAACCATATGGGACTGCAAAAGCAACGAAGGTCCTCACCTTCAGAAGCTTTGGAGTCTATCGGGTGTTCTGACTTGTCTCGTGATCCACTGGAATTGCTCTTATCACTGTATCGCCAACACAAAGGTATCCACAGATCAACAGATGATTTCCATCAACATCTTTATCTGTATAAAGGCTTTTGACATATTATAAATATGTTTGAATATTCTTCACAGTTGTACTTACGATATGACTGTGTTTGTTGACACTATATATTCTACTTCTTTGGTCCAGGGATTTATAAAACTAAACCACTGACTTTGCAAGGTGACAAAAGAGCCATATTTTGTTTTGAACTTGTAGCAATTTGTCTCGATCTTCTCTTTACTTCTTAACACTAAAAATAGATAGATAGATAGATAGATAGATAGATAGATAGATAGATAGATATGAGTAACACAGGAATTTCACAATATCTAAAAGCCAGCACGGACATTATGCATTATGTAAAGAACATTAATCTAATTATAGATTGGTAGCTTTCACATATATTTTTTAAAATGCTGTTTATTATAGAATATATTATAGAATACTTGAACATTATCAGAGTTTCCTCAGCAATTCCCTGATATCACCTTTTCGGTGTCTGTCTGCTAAATGAGGCAAATCGTCTTGATGAAAGTATTCATAGCAGGATGTGCCTAGAAGCTCCTGTGGTAGATATCCAAGTATGGTGGTGGCTCTGCAAATATTGCAAACAAATATGTCTCATTAACTTGGACAGATATGGTTAAATCTTCAGGAATTAATCTACTCCACATAAAAATACTAATATAAATATCACACCCTGTTAATATTTTAAAGGTTGTTTTTTATGATGTAAAAAATGAAACCATAGCAAACCAATAAAATCCAACTAAAAATAGAAAGAAAAGGAAAAATAAATTTAAGAAAAAGCTATAAATAGCCTGGTTGCATACGTGTCCACAGCACTCACTAACACTTTGCTAAAGCACCTTTTGCTTCAAACAGAATTCTTTTGTGGTAAAAAGAAATTCTTCTTCGCCAATGATCCAGTTATCTCTCCAAGTTGTTCCACAGGCTGTTTTCCAATCAGATTTAGACCAGGATTATTCATTTAGATTTGCGCATTTGGTCAATCAGCTTCTGGCTATATAATGCCTCTGACGTGTCAAAAATACAAGAGCATGTTGTCACCATGTAGTGACCAACACTAGCCAGATTCTCCTGCTGCTCTTTTACAGTTGCTGTAGAATCTCTCGTCTCTTCATTTATTTTGGTCAAAGAGACATATATATACATATCTCTTTTTACATGCTTTGGTTTAACCATGGCGCTCCTCCATAAAACAAAGTAACCAAAAATGTTCACATTAAAGGTACAAAACATTATGGGCTTTTCAATATATATAAATTTCACAAAAACCTGCAAATATAACAGTAGATTTAGTTTAAAGGTAATTTTTGCTGTTTATATTAATATTACATTTTTGCTTAAATTAAGGGATGAATAAATAAGGAATAAAAGAAAACAAATACCGTTGATCCACAAATGTGAATTTGCCATCCATGGCACAGCGAGTGATGAACTCTGTGGGCTTGACCTTGAACTCTCCGTTGGCCTGCGGGAGGGTGTGAGGGTGCACGCGGCCCACGGCTACAAGGCAGCTGAAGTGCGAGCTCTCCTTTTCGGCCTCGGCTTCACCCTCCGCTCCGAGCTGACTGGTGGGCCAAGTACGCATATAGCCGGTGCAGTGCACTGTGCAATAACGCTGCGATTCTGAAACATCACAGCGCAAACTTGGGACCAGACCATCACAACTGAAACTGGTTTTAAAACTATCACGTCTTCAGGGACAGTAGTTCATTAAAGAGCTGATGAACGTTTAATAGTTTAATTTGAAATGAAATAGTAATATTTACAACCTAATCTACCTCAGATCAAGTGGCTTTTATACTTCTTTTTTAGCAATTAATTTATCAACTCACTGGTTGCACAATCAAAAATGTTTTGTAATAAAAATTTTAATTTGTATGTATGTATAACTGTATGTATGTTTGCATTTGAGGTGGTAATATGTTGCAGTTCCTCTATTACCCTGCAGGTGACAGGCTATAAACTATTCACACTGGCAGTGTGTGGTAGAGTAAATTATTTGCCCCGAATTGAAGTTTGTTTTGAATTGAAACAAAATCAAAAAAATATATAATATGAAATCAGGATATTTATAAAATCATGAGGCTAATAGAATTACAATACATATCTGCACCTAGGTATCCTGATAATAATGCATCAGGTGGTCCTTTGTTGATTTCCAACTAGAATGTAGTTTTGATGTAAATTAATTACATTATGAAATCTCATAAGACGTTGGCACTGTCATTAACATGATTACACTGTGTGGTAGAATTACACAGCAGCAGTGAGCCCCGTCGACCTGGAGCAGATACTTAGTTCCAGTAAAAGCATGAAGTAAGATTTTTTTCCCCCTATATCTTGAATATATCATGATCAAATCAATGCAGGATGTATGAAAACAAACTGTTCTAATATAAAATCAACTCAATCGTGTAGACTCCATTCTTTTCCAGTCTACACTACTTTTTAAACGCACCCCTTTGTGATATGGCATATTTTTTCGTCATGTTTTTGCATTAATGATTTGTCACCCCACTGAGCACAGCTATATCAATCTACATACATGACTTTATCATTAATGAACCGTGAGGTCTATGCCTAGGGGTGTGGCAATTTATTGGTGTTAGACAACATGCTGTGACGAGCAAAGGTAAAACAGTTCTCACTGACATTCTGTGAAACCTGTATAGGGAACATCACCAAAATATTACTCTAGGTGCTTCATGCTTTGATGTCCTTTTTTATGTGAAGTTTTGAGCAGCCTCCATGATTCATTAATAATCTATTTTGTTATGGGGTTGCACATGAACTTTTTACACAATCTACCCTTACCTATACTGTTAATCACATTCTAATAGCTCTGATCCAGCAGGTCGAAGGGCAATATTAATACTTTTACTTGTTAGTTTGTTTATTTGTTTGTATGGATGCATGTATACCTGTATTCATCCTTGAACATTGCAAGAACACATAAATCTAGAGCTTTAAACAGGACTTCTGAACACTGTTATTAATTCAGTAACCATAGGACCAAGGGTTCAGACCAAAATCAAAGATGGACAATGTACCTGCAATGAGGAAACAGGAATACGTATGCAGCTAAATGCAAAAGGTCACAGTTACTTTTGTGCACTTGGAAATGTATATGTGTATATGTATATTGTACATGTACACAACACCTCTATCAATTAGGAACATTAAATTTGCTTGGTATGGTAGGTTAAACATATTATATACATATATAGAGGTTTAAAATAACTGAAGGCTAATAATCGAGCATATTTGATTATGGTGGCTCAATTGTAGTGGCTCAGTGTGTTCTGGCTCAAAGATCGGAAGATCAGCAGTTTGAACTCCATCTCGATCCAGGTTCGAGCCAGGTTGCGGCTATTGGGCTCTTGAGCAAGGCCGTTAACCCTGACTGCTCCAGGGGCGCCGTATAATGGCTGACCTTGCGTTCTGACCTCAGCAAACTAAGAAGAATCTGGGATATGCGAAAAGTTACTGTGCAGTAATGTACATGTGTCGAATAAAGGCTGAACGCAACTTCAGAAAAACACGGAAAAAAAAAGAATTTTCACCGCAACATCACAAACCTTGACTCCTCTGCAATCAAAAGATGGGTTACTGTATGTGCAAGCTCACTCTTAGTGTTTCATTATCCTTTTAACTGGTGCATGGTGCTTTTTGTATTGCTTCCTCCCTCTGCATTTGTAGCCTGTGCGTCCTGGCTTCTTTCACATTTCACATACTGTGTTTGCACTACTGCAAGATGACATTCTGACTTTTAATTTGAACATTTTTCAAAAGGAGCTTTTTGAACATAAAAAAATGACAGGGCTGAGACTTTTCTATTTATCCGCCTCCCCCTCACTATCCTCATTCCATCCTCATTACATGCTACTTGCATAATCAAGTAATAATGTGCAAATATTTTTTTTGTTTAACTCTAGTCAGTGTGAACAGCACAGGCGTTGCTTTTATTTATTGCTCTTTTATGGGCCTGTTAACATTCATTTGTTTAACATAAATTCAGCTAGGCTGCACGGTGGCATTGAGGCCCCACATGAGGGTCGAGGGTACGATTCCTATTTGCTCGTAGTGTGTGCGCGCGGATGTGTGTGCCCTGTGATGGACTGGCACCCTGTCCAGGGTGTACCCCGTCCCGTTCCCCGAGTCTCCAGGGATAGGCTCCAGGCCCCCTGCGACCCTGTACACAGGATAAGCGGTATAGAAGATGAATGAATAAATGAATTAATTAATAAATTCAGCTTGCTGCTATGTAAATGCAAATAGTTATAAAAGTAAGCACTTTGGTAATTAAAGTAATCAAAATGTTCCCAGAGTTCCCTTGGGGCTTACATTTTTATCAGCTTCAACATCTTTTACTTTTAACTGAGATATTTAAAGTGGTGCACAACAGAATAAGCATGAGGCACTTGGATGTGCTGCATACCTTTTTTTTTTGATGAGCTGGGCTGGAAGTCTTTTTCTTCTTTAACAGCGACCTTGTTGCACTTCATTCGGCAGAAAAAAGAACGCCGCGCTCCTGAACAGAGTCGAGTGGCTCCTACAGGCAGATCGGCTTGGACCTGGAGTCCCGCTGCAGGCATATACATATGGGGAAATCACAAACGTTGAGGTTACAATCAACAGGCATGTTAAATGAGACACTTCGGGAATGTGAATTTGTACTTAAAGAAAAATTTTCTTGAAGAAGGATAGCTAATCACTTTAAAGTGTTTACTTTTGGCGTCTATAAGGCGTTCCCGAGGGTAGAGTTCAGAAGCTGAGAGTTGCTCCTTTACTTTTCCTATGTCCTTTGGATGAACATAGTCAAACAAACTCTGGCCAATCAGTTCTGGCTAGGAAGCAAAAACAGTAGAGTAAGCCCGAAATGTGTTACAAATATCCTCCAGGTCATGAACAGTACAGGTCTGCCAGCCGGTCACAGGGGAAAAAAAAAACTGAATAGCTGATATAAATACACTCACCCGAGTATAGTTCAAAATCTTTGAAACAGATTCTGAAACAAATACTATCTTCCCTCGGTCACATCCAACCACAAACAGGAATCCATCCGCAGCCTAAAAAACAGGGAGATCAGTAAGGTCAGTGGAAAGAAAAACATACAAAGAACAGCTGGACTACAGAGGACATGCAGTACATCAAACTATCTCTCTGTACACTAAAGGGGGCCAGAAATTTTTTTAATGGATTTTGTATTTCAGAGCTACAGGTTTTACACATGGTATGATGTCTTTAAATTAATTTTAGTTTCTGGGTCATGATCTCACACCTGAGATGTGAATGGGGTAACAGGACAGTTTACAAAATATTATTACGTTTGTAAAAGGGATGAAGAATCACCAGAGCTCACCCGATATGACATCAGGTGTGGATTTCATTTGTATTGCAATTTTGTGTCATGATTTTATAAATATCCTGATTTTTTTCGATTTTGTTTAAGCTGTGTGAACAGTTTAGAGCATGCCCCCTGAGGAATTATAGTGGAACAGCAATGCTTTACCACCTCAAATGCAAATTAAAAAATAAAAACAAATGGAGTCTGTAGATCCATCCTTCCCTGAATTGACTTTTCATGTCTATTAATTATTTCAATGAACATGATTTATTGCATATTTTAATATACTTTTTTTTCTTGCCAAACACTAGCCAAATCTCCCCTAGCTATACCTATTATTCCCCTTACATACCTCCTTTATTACACTACACCTCAGTGAGACACAGTGTCCTCCAGGACCAGGGTTAAGAAACATGGATCTACCCTCTTCTGCCTATATGAGCTCTATATGATCTATCTTAGCTTCCAGGTACAGACAGCTCTTATCATAGGATAAGCCAGAAAATGGGTTAAATGAACCAAATAAATAAAAAAAA
>JAAGKR010001636.1:36657-49333 GCA_011419295.1 Clarias macrocephalus
TTTTTTTTTTTTGGTTAATTTAAAAATGTAAAAATCTGCATTGTAAATTTATGTTGTATTGTTAATTTATGTCGTCTGCATGTATGTAGCACCTTGGTCCTGGAGGAACGTTGTTTCGTTTCACTGTGTACTGAACTGTATATGGTTGAAATGACAATAAAAGCCTACTTGACTTGACTACTTGACTTGATTTATACATTAATATTAATAACTATTCATGTGACTGGAGTTGAACAAATATAGTACTTTAGGTGTGAGACTTGGTTTATTTTTATATATTTAGATACGTCTGCAAACTTTAGGCAGAGGCAACAGTGAAGTACTGTATAACAGGAATAGGAAGGGAATAAATTAGACTTCATGGTAAAGCCCTACAAAATCTTTTTTTTTTTAAAATTCCGGAGCTCATTGGCTTATCTGCTTTAGTGGTGATTTTATTGCACTTTGTATCAAACATTGCACCTTGTAACTCCTATGGTTTTATAAATGACATTCCTGTGCTCTAAGTAAATATATAGACTTCAAACTAAAGCTTTCCTTTCAGATGGACAGAAAAAAGAGGTGAACCATGTGTCGCTCATCAAAAAGAAAAATTATGCATGATAAGGAATGAGTGAGTGGCTCTTGCAGGTCATCCACCCCTCTGTGGAGCATTTTGAAAGAAATGAGAGCTGCGTGATTGACTGCACTGAGCAATGCCGTGGCTCACAGGTGCCTCTGACAGATGGAGTGAAGATGTTGTATTCAGCAGGAGAGCTCTTAAATCAATGGAGATGCATATGGTGAACAATGGTATAAGAAGGCTGCTTTTGGAGGCTTAGCTCAGAATTGTTCCTTACAATGTTTCAGTCCATGCTTATTTCATTTAGAAATCTGTCTGTATAAAGGTTTAGCACCCATGCAACAATTGTACAAATAACATTGGCAAATCAAGACTTGGCAAAACAATAAGACTTTTGTTTTATTACGTTTAAGATTTGTTTTAGTGTGTCTCTGAACATTAGCATTAGCAAAGCATTGGCATGATTTGCTAATGCTTTGCTAATGCTAATGTTTAGAAACAATCCTAATATGGTGCCTGGTCACCATTTCAGAAGGGTCAAATTATTGGGCTGCAAAATGCAAAGAAAACAAGTAAGGAAATTTTTTAAGTAACTGGGTTAAGAGCCCTCTAAACTCTAAACACATTATCAGAACCAAAAAGTACAATGCTGAATCATCAACTTTGTGGAAGAAATGGTCGGGAGAATATGTACACACACACATATACTGTATATGTCCATCCTGGGAGTTCTCATCACATTGTGTTGACATGAATTATGCTTGGGAAGACAGATGTTTTTTTTTATCCTCCGCTCTCCGAGGTCATGAGCAGCTTAACTCACTACTGCATAAGTTTCTCATTACTATGATGATCTGCTAGATGACAATTCATTCACTTCTATTTCCATCTATGCAGGTTCCCCAAATGTATATTTTATTACAATTATACAAGGGTGAATAAAAAATTAGTGCTTAAATCAGTGCTTTCCATTCAAGGCTACTGTCTCCCTAGTCACTGCTGTGCAGGTGTGAATGTTACGTCAGTTCATGTGTAACTGCAGTGTGAGCAAAAATGGATGACCCACTTGTGATTTACATGAAAGATGAGCAGCATGCAGCGATTCGTTTTTTGTGGTCTGAGGATGTACCTGGTCCCAAAACAACTCACAGAAGAGCATAAACAGGAGCATTGGAGCAAGGGTATTGGATATTTAAAGGAAGGTGAAAGTTTCTTAAAAAGAATCATTACTGGTGATAAGACATGGATTCATCGCTGCGGGCCTGATAGTAAACGCAGAGTATGGAACGGAAACATCCTCAGTCGCAAGACAATTATTGGACAATGATTGTATTTCACTTTGTCGTAATGCAAAGCAGTAATAAAAGGTAATTAAGCACAATAAACATTGCATTCAATTCTGCCCAAAGTCAGCATTAAATTCTTATTAAAAACCCTCTTTAATTATTTTCCACTTATAAGATAAAATGATGTAGAAGTTGAAAGAAAAATTGTTTGCTTTTCAGTGTCTAAAAGTGTCTGTCTTCTGTGTGTCACTAATGAAAAGCAGCACAATTGGTATATTATCTTCTTCATCAAATTTCCATTTGTGTGATTGCTTTTTTATCTGCCATGGAATCTTTTCCATGTGATGTGATGCAGTGATGTGGAAAGCATTGAGGAAAGTGACTGTCCACAATTCCAGCAATTAATTAATAAAAAGCAATTTCCAGCTGATTGTTTCCCCTTAAAGAGATCAATCAATATAAGAGCAATAAAGCGATGGTCGAGTTCAAAAGTCAAACATCACCCGGAAAATTGATGCTCACAGTTTTCTGGGATTCTCAAGGGCCAGTATGGGACCATTATCAGAAAAAAAATTAAACAGAGGACTGCTTTCCAAGAGTGTTGTGATCTTGCATGACAATGCACCTCCGCACACTTCTGCCCACACCGTTGACACTCTTCGGTCCCCTGAAAGTGAGCCTACGAGGACAAAGATCTACTTCTGATGAAGAAGGTGATGCATTCATGATTCACAGCTCAGCCTAAAACATTTTTAATGAGAGCTCGTTGACAAAATGTACTGAAAAGGAAGGTGAAACTGATATATATATGTGTCTTATCTTAAAGTTAATGAAATATTTTACAGCAAGAATGCAGATAATTTTTGACGCACACATATAGAATTACCGTATGGTCCAATATACTTAATTTATAGGATGCTCTTTTGATTCTAAATTATGCCAAATGATTCCTTATAAGGAACAGATTCTGTACCAGAACAAAAAGCATTCGCACAAGATTAAATTGATTAAACTGATGTATGATATTGATTTTCATTAGTGACATTATGAAAATGTACCACACTGAAAAGCTACGCTTGCAAAACACTTTATTGCTCTTCTATCGCTTGATCTCTTTAAGGAAAAACAATCAGCTGGAAACAGCTTTTTATGAATTCATTGCTGGAATTGTGGAGAGTCATAACACTGCCCCATATCACATGGAGAAGATTCCATGGCAGATAGAAAAGCAATCACACCAATGTAAATTTGATAATAAAGATAATATACACATTGTACAGTACTGCTTTTCATAAGTCACACAGAAGACAGACACTTCTAGACACTGAAAAGCAAACAATTTCTCTTTCAACTTTTATCTCATTAGTGAAAAATAATTAATATACGGTTTTAATAAGAATTTAATGCTGACTTTGGTCCGAAGTGAATGCAATTTCCATTGTATTTAATTACCTTTTATCAGTGTGTTGCAACAGCTTGGATTATAAATAAAAGAATAAAAGCTTTATTTATTTATTTTTAAGCACTGTACCTGATACAAAAAATACACTTCATACTTTCTTATTGGCTCAATGTTTCTTCATTCTGTCTGTAGTGACTGTTAACCCCTTAATCACCAAGCTTTTCAGATTACTACATAAACAGCATAAAATTAAGCATGGAAATAATTAATAGTATAATGGAATAATGATAAAACAGCATACTTAATATAATGACAGCAGGATAAGAATGACCTGTTGCTGTAATCATCATCATCCTCAGAATTACAGACATGTTACAGTATTTGTTCATATCAACAAAACTGTCAAAAAAGCACGTCTCTCTCTTTAGCTAGCAGGCTAATTCTGGTCAGCTAGCTCACAATGCTGGCTCTCTTCTGCCATCTGTTTTTACATCACATACCTGATTCCTGCCTTTCTTTTTATATATATATTTATTTATTCTTTTTTTAAGGATAACCTGCTATAGATTATCTATCTGGGCTGAACACTTTCGTTATCCCTCATAGTATACAGTACGCTTGCAAAGCTAAGGCTGGTAATAATGAGTTAGTCAGCTAACTTTAGCAAGAAAGCTAATATTTGATTTGGTAATTTTATGTCTGAAATTTTATTACCCAATCTGTGTTATTTAAGGAGTTTGCCATCCAAACCATTTGTGTTTTCTGGCCTGTTTTGTAGTTTATAATACTGAGCAATCTCACTACTACTGGCTTCGTGATAAGTACAGTGTAGTGGAGTGTATATAATAATGATAATTTAATTATATAGTTGTGAGTAGTTGTGTTTTATGCATCAATAGCAAACTGTATACTATACTATATTATGTATAGTATAATAACATAATATATTATAGTATACTATAGTAACATACTCCATTGTCATTTATTCTTTAGTGAATGGTACAGTATAATTGACTATAGGATTAAGAGCACAAGCACATCTTGATTATGCTGAACTTTGCATGAGTTTAATTAAAAGTCATAGGTCTTATTATTTTGTTCAAAACCAACATTCTGTTCTTTTCTTAGCATCTAGTACTGTAAGTGCTAAATAACCTCTGCATGTGGGTGGAGTGGTAAAGGATCACTTCACACTTATTCCAAAGTGATGCTCCTCTGTGATAATGACCTGCTGATTACACAGCCTTCTCAACTTTCAGCTGAAATTCAACATCTTCAACAACATACTAGCTAAATCCACTCTTCTGTAAAAATCTCACGAAAGCAAACGGCTTAAAGTTCAAAACTAAGGTTGAGCTGCATCGTGAAATATTCATAATCAAAGAAATTTGTGATGAAATTAGGCTGAGCTTACAGTCCATCCCTAGCGTGTGGAACTTATTACAGTCACTTCATTAAGGAAAACTCCTGCCATGTCTTACCTCCACAGCAAAATAAGCACAGAGTTCACTGCGATGTCGTTCAGGGGGCATTCTCTCTTGAGCACCTGAAAAAGAAAAAAAATATTCAAAAATAAAGATTTTTAAGAGAAGAATGTTACCAAGAAAGAACACTAGGTGGAGTCCATTGCCACATTTTTGTGACTTCTGGTACAGTTATTTTAGATACACAGCTAAAAAATCTTTCACATTTCAATGTTTCTATTATCTTTCCAATTTTTCATGTCTTTGCTTAGAATATTTATCATTATAACAATCTGGTATATTATATAAATAAAATCACTGCTTTTAATAGACATTTCTACACTATTACACAATACACAGTACAGTAAGTGAAGAAAGTGTGCAAGAGTGCAAGAGCCACCAGGTGGCCATCTCTCCCAATCCATTATATTCCATTTAAATCCAACATATTTTGTACATACTCATATACAATGTAATCATCTATTTTTTATTCATTTATTTATTCACATTTGGTATGCACTTAATTATGGTCAGGTTTGTGGTGGATCTGGAGAACACACAGTCCAAGACAGGAACACACCTCAAACGTAACACCAATCCCTTTCAGAGACATTCTTCAAACCAAAAGGTTTGTGTTGCAAGAGAAATTAAAATCTTTCACTTTTTTAGAGTGGAGATAAAAGCAAGCAACCAACCAGACTTGTATTGCACAAGAACTAAATAACCAAAACCTTTAACATGTGTGCACAAAACTGCTTTCATCCTCTTTTTTCACTGAAAAAAAGAAATTCTAAAGAAACACTGTCTGCCATATGACTATTCTCACCAAGGTGTAAATAGACATTTCAAAGTAATCAAAATGAAATATATAATGAAAACGTTTGCACACCTTTGTTAAAATGGTAGGTTTTGTGTGATGTAAAAAAAAGAGACCAAAATAATAATAATTTCAGAACTTACCACTTTTATTGTCACCTATAACCTGTCCACTATTTTTTTTTAAACATTCTGTTAAATAGTTGTCACAACATACTTGCCATCATTTAAAGTGACTCTGATTAACCCCAAATAAAGCTCCACTGACATTAACATTTCCTGACATTTACATTTATTAACAGTAGTTAAGCAGAGGCCATGGTCTGCAAAGAGCTTACAAAGCATCAAAGTGATATCATTGATCAATTCAATTGAATTCAATAGAGTTCTATTTACAGTATATAGTATATAGCTTTTAACAGGTTAGCACTGTCGCACGACCTCCAGAGCCTGGGATCGATAACCGGCCAGACTCGATTCCCATCTCTGTGTGCATGGAGTTTTCATGTTCTCCCTGTGCTTTGTGGGTTTTCTCCAAGTACTCTGGATTCCTCTCACAGTCCAAAGACATGCAGATTAGGCCCTAAGTCTCCTGGGGTAGGGTCTACAGTATGTCTGGGCTGCGGGGTAGGGTGGCTAGATGGAAGGCTTTTTTTTTTACAAAGAAAAACATCCTAGGTACATGGTTGAACTTTAAATGTTACGAGATTAATTTCTATTTCAACTTATTCTTTCACTTCTCAAACTTCCAGGTTTCCAGAGTAGAATTCAAAATATCTTTAAAAAAAGGAAACAAAATGTTGTTTAAGATGAGATAACGTTATCAAGTGTGTTTTCTCGCTGAAAGTGACAACCTATATTCACCCATGCCGACGACCAACAGTTGATGGTAATTAATGGTTATTAGAGCACCTGTGATGCTGAGTAAAACATATACGTAGTTGAACTATATAGTTTTTGAACGCCTATTCAGAGCCCAAACCTGAATCCGACTTAAAGTCTGTGGGGAGAGCTGAAAAGGGCTGTGCACAGAAGATGCCCTTGCAATCTGACAGATCTGGAGCGGTTTTGCAAGACAGAGAGAAAATCAAAAGGCCTTCAACAAAGTATTAGTTTAAGGGTGTTCATATTTTCCAACCAGGTTATTTTTTTCTCCTAATCTGTTTCAGTTTGCTTTTCAATTTAATTGCACAGGTTACAATTAGGGTAGAAACAGGGTACATATGAGGTGGAAAAAGTTCTGAAAATATTTATCATAGTCCTTTTTTATTTAGCTTTTTTGTTTCTTTTCAGAAAACCTGGCATTTTAACACTATTATGTATGCTTTGTACATATAAACTTATCTGAAGCAAAAAGACAGATTTGGAATTCTGTACTTCTGGAGAAAATCCATAGCAAAATCATTCACCTGAACAATAGCATTTTACATGTTAAACTGTTCAGATGTTTAAATGTGCAAATAAATGTTCTTTCTGTTAAAACCTTGGATTGTAAGTAACTTGATCTGCGAGTGTTTTATAAAATGAGCAAAATTATTATTGTTTTTTTTTTATTATTTATTGATTTTTCCCAGATTTTCTCCCTAATTTAGTCATATCCAATTCCTCCCCGTCACTAGGGGGCTTCCACATTAAGGGTACTACCACCACTCAGTCGGGAGGGCCGAAGACCATCACATGTTTCCTCTAAACCACATGACGCAACTGACTGCAACTTTTCAAACTGCTCAATCATGCAATGTTGGGGGCGGCGTAACACACTGCGCAACTCACTTGCATGAGCTCACAGATGCCCCTGATTAGCTGTAGAGCCGTGATTAATGTTGGAGCAACTAAGTGCTTCCCATCCCTCCCTGCTGAGAGAGCTCAGCCAGTTAGCTCTCTCTAGAACCTTAGCTGTGAAAGGCCACAGGATCGCCCGGGGATCGAACCAGCGATCTATGCAGGAAAGGGCGAGCAGTTTATCACTGCAGCACTTGGGGGCCAACCAACCACGAGCAAAATTGTAAAATAAATAAACGATTTATCTGCCGAGTGTCACTTAATCACAACTGAACCAATAGTTATTCTGTCAATCTGCGGGATTGTGGGTAATTGTCTCCCAAGCTCGGTTTCAGTGTGCGAGCGTACACGTCCTTACACTGGCTTCCTGTAGCATTTAGGATAGATTTTAATTTACTTTTACTCATTTATAAATCACTCAATGGTCTAGGACCTAAATACATTGCAGATATGCTCACTGAATATAAACCTAACAGACCACTCAGGTCATAAGGATCGAGTCAGTTAGAAATACCAAGGGTTCACACAAAATAAGGGGAGTCCACTTTTAGCTATTATCAGATCAGATGTGCTAAAGGATTAGCCACATTTAAATAGACTCAAAACTCATAGCACCAGAAGTGGAAAGAGTACTAAAATTTTGTACTCAAGTAAAAGTACTGTTACTTCAGTGAAATTTTACAGAAGTACAAGTAAAGTTACCATTATAAAAATCTACTCAAGTAAAAGTAAAAAGTAGCTTATAAAAAATTTACCCAGAGTAAAGGTTACCGAGTTACTATTTTAAACTGTATGGAAATGGTGGTATATGGCAGAAAGAACTAGATGCAGTCATTAACTGATAAAATAATAAGGTTTGTATTTCTTTACAAAAAAATAAACACACACAACAGGAGTGGACCCAGGTCAAAATAATAAACAAAATGGTATTTATATTTAATAGCTAGATTAACTGCAAAAAAAAAAAAAAAAACTACACAAACAAAAATATAGGTACCTTCCCTGATTCCCTTAACCAAAAACAGCTAATAAATTCCCTCTACCCAAAATAAATAGCAGCCACGCCCCTACTACTGGTGAGTGCACAAACATACAGTGAAATTATCTACAAATATATACAAAGACCAACCAAACAAAAGGGGCAAAGCAATAATCAAAGTCAATGGGAGGCAAAAAGTCAAAACCAGACTACACAACCAAATATCAAAACGCCAAAATCACAATTTCTTTCTTCTTTCCCGTGTCGCTCTTCGGTTTATATATGGTCGCGCTGGTTGATGACATCTAGGGTTGGGTATAGCTTAGGGTTTTTTCGATACCGGTGCCAAATCGATACTTTTAAACCGGTACCAGTGCCAAAACGGTGCCTGAACCGATACTTTGCAAAAGCCACAAAATGATGACTCAAGAATACATTTTATTGAACAAAAAAATGTAAAATTTAAATTTTAAGTGGCACCGAAATGAGGCACCGAAATTCGCATTCTGTTTCGGTGATTCACGAACACTAAATATAGCAGCTGAACCTGGCAATTGAAAGATTAGTTGAGTCAGCTGTGTTTGAGTGGAAAACTCAACCAAGAGGGAAAAAAATTAGAAAGCTGGAAAATATACTGTATATAATTTATGTGTCCTATGCAATTAGTCTGTGAGAAAACCATAATGAAACTACGATATTTCTCCTGTCAATCTCTTTTTTTTTTACTGGAACAAAAAGATTTTTAAAAATTTGACAAAAGAGCTCTCTTCATGCTCTAAAATAATTCACAAACTTTGGACTTCAAAGAGCTGCTTATGGACTCGATCTATTTTCATTCCACCCTCATTCATGCCAAGTTCAGAGAGAGCAAATACCGTACAGAGCTCTCTTCAAGACTTATTTGTTTTTGTTTTTTTCCCCCTTTGGTGTTATCTGAACTTATTATCCACACAATTAACTTTATAATGATTAATTTTGTATTATATTCGTAGACTGAATGAACAGAGTGAATATGATTAATATAGATAATTAAAATAGATCAGTAAAATATTACTTTTAGTATTTCACTAAATATTATTCACTTTTGAATCATGTACTACTTATTAAAACTGTATTATGATTAAATAATGTTTATTATGATTAAATAATTATTATTATAATTAAATATTTTATATATGTGACTTCTAATGTATAACTGGAGGTCTATAAATTCTACATTGGAAAAAACAAAAGTAAAGTATTTGTTACTGTAATGCAATAAAGTTTTTATTTATCATGCACATTATTTCAAAATAAACCATTTCTTTCTCTCTTTCCATGCAGTAATCTCCTTTGAACAGTTGATATTGAGATGTGTCTGCTACTTATGCTCTGTAAAGCCTTCATAACAGCTCTGATCTGAGGTGATGTTAGTTGGTGATTTTTGAGGCTGGTAACACTAAATGAACTTCTCCTCTGCAGCAGAGGTACGTTTTGGTCTTGCTTTCCTGGGATGGTCTTCTTGACAATACTGTTCTTGCAGGAAAGAGTTATTTTAGAAATCTCTGGTATGGTCATAGAATGTAGAAAATTAATCCAAGCTTGAATCCAAACTTTTGACTGGTACTGCATAGTTATTATATAAAATAGTTATTTATAGTTGTCTGAGACTTATGAGTAATAAGAATGTAAAGACCCTGGCCAGCTGTAGGAGGCAAACAGTGCAGTTGGGAGTATTTAAAAAAATTAATGAATGGATGAGCTATAATTCTGTGGGTGGAAAAACCTTGTTGCAGTCAATCACTCAAACTAGACAGTTAAAAACTAGAAAAAGACTATGAGACCCCCCCCCCCCCAAAAAAAAATCTTTGTTTTATCCATCACATACAGTAAAGTATGTTTGCTTGCTTGATTTTGTTTTTAGCCATTCTGTTTAAACTTTACAGACTGCTCGGAGTGAAATTCCTAAAAGATTAGGACCACCCCACCTGGTACCAACAACCATGTTAAAATCATAGAGATTGCACAAATTCTACATTCTGATATTTGATGTGAACATATAAGGCTTTTGATCTGTATCTGTATGATGTTTTTGTTTCCACGTGAGTGGCTTATTAGATAACAGTATGAATATGCAGTGATTCCTAATAAAGTGGATATAAGCATACAGTATGTAGGCTACTAAGTTTCAAATATCATGCATCCGTTATCTGACAAGGTGTGTTAGAAAGTCCTACCTTTAGCAAGTTTTAGCGCTGCCACACTATGTCTGGTTCAGAAAGAAAGAATAAATCTCCAGTCTAACTTTAAATTATCTCCAGGATTTACTTTGGCTTGCAGTCTGCTGACAACACATTTGAAAGATTGTAAAAGCTGCAGTCTTAATGGCCAGCGCATGCACGTGTTATATGAACTCAGGTGTATTTCAGTGGACATCCACACCGCATGCATCGAGTTTTCCACCTGCCTTCTTACTGCCCGGGTAACACAATCTGTAAAAAGAGCCGCTCTAGAAAAGTCTGTGGAGCAAATGACAGAATGCCATCGCTTTTAAATCAGGGGCTTGTATTCAGCCAATTGGTGAGAGTCATCATTTTATTTAAAATAAAACCTATAAAAGCAGTTGAGATGGGTGTGATTATAATGCTGCACTATATGACATATGGGACCAGCTGCTGAAGCTGGTTTCTTAACCTTTATGTCAGTGGTCTATTGACTTGACGTGTCCCTTCAAGGGGTTGCTGTAAACAGACCATCCTTTCCAGACACAACCCTTATTAGGACTAGTACTGGGAATCAAACCCTAACCTTCCGCATGGCCGGCGAGAAACCTAGCACTGAGCCACCAGTGCCTTTCCTTCTGATTTTTGTTTTTAGTAGCTACATTTACATGGACAATATTTCTTCAGACATGTAATCGTTCCATTTAGGATTCCAGTTTAACTTTTTACATAGAGGCTGATCTGATGAGAAGTTTATTTACATGCAGTTATAAATCAGAATATAACTTAAAGCAGAAAACAGGTTACTATGTCTGGAAAAGGATGTTTCAAATGTTCACAAACATTTGGCCATATACTCTGTCTGTAACATGGACAAGTCACAGCTTCTAAACCTGTTTTCCATGCTATAACGTCAACTTTATCTCAGGAATGATAATTCATTTGTTGATTGGGTAAATGATGTGAATTTTTTCAGTCTAAACTGGAATGGCCTTAACTCATTTTCTGGGAAAAAACATAGTTACGGTGGTCGGACAATAAGGGTCGGAAAATAGTGGAACAAACAAATCTTGCATAGATAATTTATTTATGAATCAACATTAAATCAAAGAAAATGACCAAAATTGTGCAATGCGTAAGTTCTATGAAGGTAGAGTTTAGCTGTTTGTATGTAGTTTGTAGTCTTTGTGGGTGTTTTTTGCCTCCTCATATTAATAGATTGTATTAAGTATTATATTGGAGTATAAGTCTAAAAATTTACTTTGATGTGGACAGTCACTCCTGGTGGAGCAAATCCATTAAATTGACTAAAACAGCTAAATCCAACCTGCTAGACCTCGCTTCCTGACTTCCGTTCTGCAAGTCTTAAGAATTTAGCATGAGACTGTCATGGTTTGTGGCATCAGTTGTACAGTAGGTGACTACATCGTAATTGTAAGTGCCAAGACATTAAACTGTCACAAACAGTCTGGGAATATGGGAAAGGCCCTTAATGCAATATTATTATCTGTATATATTCAGTGCTCAAGATATGTTGGGGTCCAAGCACCAAAGGCACTTTTAAGTAACATCTACATAAATGCTAGGATCCAATGTTTCCAAGCAAAACATTGTCCTAGCATCACACCGCCTCATTGTTTCACTTTCAATACTTTTCAGTGTATTCATTGCCATTCATTGTGGCTATTTTGATACACTATACTGAGGACAGGTTGTATGAATCCATACAAAACCTGAAATTCATCAGGCAATTGTTATTAGGGGTGTGCAAAGTTTTGGGTGTCAACAGTGGGCATAGTTAAATTAAAATAGCTGTCTCTTGTAGCAGCAGCTTGAAAGTAAAAAAAAAATTAGGGCAACTACCTGGGTACACACCTCTCCCAAACCTGCCATTCAGGTGCAGTGGCCACGTAGCCATAAACATGGCACTTCCAATAAGTTAACTTAAGAGTTAAGAGAACTACTGTATAAGTATACAGACCAAAAGTTTGGACACACCTTCTCATTCAAAGAGTTTGAATTTGTATTATGGCAAGAAAAAAGCAGCTAAGTAAAGAAAAACGAGTGGTCATCATTACTTTAAGAAATGAAGGTCAGTCAGTCCGAAAAATTGGGAAAACTTTGAAAGTGTCCCCAAGTGCAGTCACAAAAACCATCAAGCGCTACAAAGAAACTGGCTCACATG
>JAAGKR010001636.1:49353-86746 GCA_011419295.1 Clarias macrocephalus
CACACACCCCGCCCCTTTACACACCGGCATCCCATTCACAACTAATTTCTTCCGGCATTTAAGGAAGCGCAGAACGCTGTCTCGCTGCCAGATTATTGCGTGCCTTCAGAGCCCAGTTTTCTCGCGTTTCTTTTCCGTGTTAGTTGTTTCCGTTCTCGACCTCGCTTGTTCTCGGTATTCGCTTCTAGCCTCTCGTTTTTGGATCTTGATCGCTGTTTGTTTTCCCGCTGGTTTTGACCTCTCGCTTCGTTTCACGTTTACGTCTCTGCTCGCTCCCTTTTTGTCACACGCATCACCGACTGATTTAACTGGCTTTCCGACCCATTGCACCGGCTGTGTACTACGTCACCAGGATTTCCCCCCCGAACACGGAAGTGCTCAACGGCCAGCGCGCCACGCCCCCTTCGTCCAAAACTCGTCTAAGCCACGCCCCTTTTGTGCTATAAATCTGCGCTTGGGTCCTGCTCCTCTTCCGTTTCTCTCTTCATTACTCAGCGTGCCTGACACTATTATTATAATACCTCCTTTATTACACTACACCTCAGTGAGACACAGTGTCCTCCAGGACCAGGGTTAAGAAACATGGATCTACCCTCTTCTGCCTATATGAGCTCTATATGATCTATCTTAGCTTCCAGGTACAGACAGCTCTTATCATAGGATAAGCCAGAAAATGGGTTAAATGAACCAAATAAATAAAAAAAATAAAACCTTTCTCTAAACTTATTCTCCCATTCAGAATCACACTGGTCCCATTGCATACATATCACAGGATTACCCTGAGAACAAGGTGCTTGAGCTCATCATCGGGAAGGAACGAAGGCTTGTAGTTGGCTTCCGCAAAGGAGCTAGTTGCACCTGGCAAGAGAGGAAAAGCTACAGTCAGGAAATGATGCTGCTGTTAGGCAATGCTATGCAAAGGATGAGGAGAAATGTAAATCTTAAAGAAAACGTGCCTTTGAGTGACTTGAGGTGTTGCACAGCCATGCGCAGCACAGTGAGTTTGTCGAGCTTGCGGGACATGGGGTTACAGGTGGGAATCATGGCCGACAGCTCGTCGATCAGGTTATTCATCTTGTCCCGTCGTCTTTTCTCAATTTGGCTGTGAGGTTCCCTATGGACAGACAGCTAACTTATAATCAAATAGTCCTCCGTTTGAGACATGTTATACAGACGTATTCAGATTGAATTCTTATGCGACAATAAGCTTGACAATAATTACACAAGACATTAGGTCACCCTGCACAAAAGGTACAAATGTACAATTAAAACCTTTTAAATTTGGCAAATATATCAGTAACTATTTGGGCATCAGTAAAATGCTCAAGACAGTGAAAGATTAATCAGGACCTATACGTTTTTCGCCATATTTACCTCCTCATCATGGATCATACCAGTTTTCATCAGATGGTTAAATATTATCTGTCTCATACTGCAGTTATTGCTTATCTGTCTGATTAAGTCTTGGTTCCAATAACAGGCACAAAGGTCCTGACTAGTTTATAGACACTGCTTATAAAATGAGCTATATGGAATCACTTTCAGTTACAAAATAAATAAATTAATTAATTAAATCAATGAATGGGAAATGGAATACTTCTCTAAAATACAGTTTCCATATTTGTGATAGCCAATGAACACCCATAAGGATGAACAAAGAATTTGAAGTCTGAATTGAAAACCGCTTGGACTAAAAAGACATGCATGACAAAAACAATCTATCAAAAAGATCTTGTCAATTTAAATATACCCCTGCAGTTTACAATCAGGCAGGGGTGTACGCTTGTCTTTTTTTTTTGAATGTGCTATGCCTTTAAGACCTTGTTCATATGCCTTCATGTGTGCCAGGAAAACGTTCTCACAATTAAGAGTTCTACAATCAACGTACCCAGAACATAAAAGTTTTAAAAGAATAAGGTAAAGGGATGGGCAATGGTGGCTCAAACCTGCTAATCAAAAGAATCTTCCACTGTTGGGGCCTTAACTATCACACTTTTAACTGACCCTGTGTTCTTCCTTACAACAGGGATATGCAAAGAAAATAATTTTACTATGCTTTAACCAGTGAAATGTTGAAATGGGTTAAAAAGGAGCTAAGGAAAAAACTCTGAACCAAAAATTAGGTCACGTGATCATGAACGAGGTCTCAGGTCACGTGATCTCAATGCCATTGAAGGGAAGTTGGGCCTAATTAGCATACTAAAAGTATATGCTGCACAAAACTATTTTCAAAAATATTTTTTTTAAAGATAGATGTGCACGGCCAAGACAATAACGATATCACTCGTCATTTTAATGAACATTCTTCCTATTTATTGTGCACTTGTATAGTCTGGCTCTTTTTAAAAAAAAAAAGACAAGAATGTCTGGCTCTTTTTAAGGCAAAACATGAAGAAATGGGTGATGGATCAAGACATTTGCACAGTACTGTAGGTGAAACAAAATGATGGAATTGGTTCTCAGTACCTGAAACACTTAATTTTCACATGTGGGTCATCCCCTTCTGACCTAAAAACAAAATAAATTGAAGATTGTAAAAAAAATAATTAAAAACGCCAAGACAGTGAAAAATGAAACATTTAGATAAGGACTGGTTACTCAGAGAGAGAGAGAGAGAGAGAGAGAGAGAGAGTACCTTTCCTGTTCATCCTCCATGTCTTCATCCAGCACTGATACTGATTTTGTTTCCCTGGAAACAAAGTGGTTCAGTGATTAACACAAACTAAATGAACAGTTAGCCTTCACAAATATGAAATAGAAACGCTTCTGATTCTGCATTTGTTTCACAAAATAAAAACAGACACTCACTTGTCGGTGCTGCCCTTTCGTTTCCTGGGCAGCTCCATGCCCGATGCCATGGCAGCAGCTGAAATGGGGGTCACCAGACTGGAAGCAGAGACAGAGCGACTCTGGAGACCCTCCTCCAACGCATCTCCTGAAACACACATACCAAAAAAAAAGGCTTCTTGAAATCACTGAATGCTTCTGCCAACATCATTATCATATCATTTCATTTCATTGAAGTCCATTGAAGTTCTCTCATTTTATTTTCAGTACTGAATGTACTGTATATTCTTTGCCACTATTTTTGATGGATCACCAGTGCATGCTGGCCGTGAGGAGAATTTTTTTTTATTTCATGAAACCCCATTTAAATAAGAGTAGTATTTTTTATTGTATACCACAACAAGCATACGAAAATAGAAAAAAAAAAGTATGATAAGAAGAGTTAAAATGCATAACAGCAGCAAATGTAAATAAAAGATTTTACAACTACATATCTGTTTACTATGTGCAACTCAAGGAAAATGAAATAAAAAGATGCATATAAACACAGGATATTATAATGTAGCCCAATGATACACATTACACAGAAAGTTAGAATGCGAAAAGCTTTAGATTTGAACATTTCTTCCATCACTATACACACTGACCGGCCATTTCAGAAGGGTCAAATTATTGGGTGGCATAAAGCAAAGGAAACAACTAACGTGATTTGAAATGACTGGAATTCTTCAACAGATTATCAAAACCTGGAAGGATTCCTTAATATGGAAAAACTATAACTTTTCCATACTATAACTCAATATGGAAAAAAATGGACATGAATGAAGATCAAATAAACACATAGTGAAGTTGCATAGTAAAACAATCTGGAAATGTTCGGGACTAAACAGCTGCGGCCATAAGAAAACCACTTGTTAGTGAGGCTAAAGAGACCAAAAGGCTTCAGTTTTCTAGGGAGCATAAAGACTTTGGAGCGATGAAAAAGGTCATGTGGTCTGAGAAGTCCAGATTGACCCTATTCCAATGTGATAGATTCATAAGGGTAAAAAGGGAAGTGAAGTGAATGATGTGGTACATCCATCATGCATAGTGCCCACAAGTCACTGGGGGCAGAGTGTTACAATCTGGGGTTGATTGTGTGAAAAATCAAAACCATCTATTCATCACAAGTTCCAGTCCAAAATGCCCTGTTGAAAAGAGAGGTCAGAGGAGAGTGGCGAGACTGGACTGCGCTTAAGGGAAGTCTACAGAAACTTTAAATAACCTCTTTTTACAACTGTGGTGAGCAGAAAGAATTACACGAGGGAGATGAATGACAAGAGCAGAAGACCACACTGTATTCCAATCCTCTCAAACAACAACAGGAATGTGAGACTACAGTTGACACAGAACCACCAAAACTGTACGACTGGCCGTCTGACAAATCTTGCCTAGTCATTGCCTAAAGTGTCATGTGTGGAAATCCCATGAAATCCTCTGCTTCTGAAACACTAAAACCAGCCCATCTAACTGACTGATGTCACACTGAAATATTTATTTCAATTTTTTTTTATATACATTTTTTTCTGAATTTCACAACACAGAATAAGAACAAGAAATAAACACAACAGTACTTTAACATGTCACCTTCCACTCTCTCAAAATGATCCTCTTAGCCACTGTCGTTCTGAACATGAGCGACGACTCCACATGGTGGGGTCAATCCCTGGTTGAGTCAGAACAGCCAGCAAAGCAAGCTTACAGTCAGGAATGATCTCTTTTTCCATAAACATTTAAATATACACTTAAATATATATAGTAGGGACGGAGGTCACCGTATATTCATACCATTTCACAATATCTAGGTGCTGATTTAATTGGTACTGTGATTCTGTTTGCACAGCGATTTATACATCTCCCAATTCAATATATACAATTTTTTTCAGATTTTGTTATAATTCCAAAAAACTTAGCAAATAATTTGATGCTGTGTGACTAGTTTAGAGCATGAATGAGAATGTAAAATGTATTTTTAAGTCAGTATGAACGTACATTAATTACCAAGAGAAATAAATAAAAAAAAATCTAAATATGTAACTGAATAAATTTTCTCTAATATCTCAACAGACAATGTGTGCACCTTTCACAAATAAGTGAGACATAAGAATACATTTTATTTAGGTTCGATCTGAAATAGTGTAATCTATGCATCACTTTATAATGAATGAGCTAAAACTGAGCACTTTATGAACACTATGCAAGCACTCTGTCAGAGTCTATACTGACTAGACTAGACCAAAATCTTCTATGTAGTTATAACATGATCAGAAAGGCTTAATTCTGATGTTTGATATAAATGTTAACTGAAGCTGTTGATCGGTAGCTACATGGTTTTATGCATTACACCGCATGATTGTGCAGCTGTACCTAATAAGTTTTATTGACTATATGTATTGTGTAAATAGCTAAATACTGAATATTAATGAAATTAATATAATGAAGTCATTGGCTTTTCACTTTTAATGGCATATTTTCTAACTCACTGGAAAGAAAATAGTTTGTGCTTAAGAACAAAAAATGCAAAAAGCAGCGATGTGTACTTGGACACGACCTGACATGGGTGCTTATACTGTACATGAAGCAAGGCGTTTATGGAGAGCCGACTCCAATCACTAACAGCTTTTCTCCCAGGCTTGCTGGATCACAGGCGACACCAACTCAAATTTCAGGAAATCAGTTCTAGACTTCCAGAAATTTGCCCATAAGACGGCTCACGCCCTGAAAACTGTCAGCAAAATGTTTTAACATGTCAGAAATGGAGATCGGTTTATTCATCTGGTATTGTTACCCTTTAACACAGTGCATGTCAAAGTTTGTAGAACTCAGCTGAAATTAGGTGTGATTCAAAAGTGTTTGCGTGTATAAAACTATCGTACAAAAGACAAAAGGCGTCCTGATTTCTCTCTTTTTTAGAGATATTTATTTTAGGACTTCTGCATATAGCTCCAAATGATGATTTGTCCAACAGAAAATTTAATGTTACAGAAAAATGCTAGCAAGAAAGCAATGCATTAGTCCAGTAGACTGATTTTTCAGGGGGAAAAGAAGGACATACATGCTGAATTAAGAAACAATCATGATAGTCTAGTCTACCAGCCTATTGTCTTGTAAAACTACTTTATTTTCTTTATAAAAAAGAAACAAAAGTTGTTTTTTTTTAAACTAATAATAACTTGCCACACCAAGTTGTTAAGTTGATTATTCCCTTTCTACTTTTTTTTTTGGTACAAACATTTAGTTTAAAAAAAATTCAAGTTATCTTTGCTTTATAACATTTCTTTTGACTTTCATGACATTTCTCTTACTCAGCACTGTATAACTGTGAAATAGAGCCGAGTACTCAACTTCAATATCAACCAATTTGCTTCGATACCCCTTCAGTACCAGATTTTGACACTTAAGGAGTAAATCTCATAATTGTCGGTGAGCCAGTAAGCAGTGTCAGCTGGTGGGTTTCCCCAGACTGCAACACACAGCTCCATGACTTTCAGTAAGGAAGTTTACTATCAGGAAATGTCTTCTGGATTCTACCCAAGTGACTGCTTTCCCCTTGTTAAAATCCACACCCACAGGGGATGCAGGGGGCATCACAACACACACACACACACACACACACACACACACACACACACACACACACACACAGGCCTCATAATTCAGCTAATGAACACACAGTAGAATATGTTGCAAACGAGCCGCTCTATGGGCATTGATACTTTTCTCAGCAGTGAGATATAAAAATATCGATCCAATTCTAACGTCACACCAGAGATCCTGTACTGCCATAATTAGCAGTTTAAAGGCAGTCTGACGAAACTAAACTTGCCTAGTCTTGTTCATATGTACCGATTTGCTTTTGATTTGAAGTAGGCACAAGTCAATACACTGTTAGAAGAAATTTCTTATACAGGGCAGAGAGAGAAATATTCAACCAGACCTCATCAACATGCATGTTTCATCTGTAATGGAAAAAAAAAACTAGATGAATATCCATTCATATAGTGAATATTCATGTTCTGAACAATGTAACAAGTCTATTTTAAAAGCAAAAACATTTACAGCGTAACAAAGAATCTGCTGAGGCAAAGAGTTCCTGAATCTATTTTTGTTGTTGGACGGAAACCGCGGGGGAAATTGTCTTGGAACAGAAAGTGAGACTGATTTTGGGAACGATTTCACCCATGCATAAATTGAAACTTCAAGAGAGGTACTGTACATGCCCAAATAATATACTACAATTTAGGGACACATATTAATCTTATTTGTATCAACGGATTACTATTATTATTATTACTTTACGTTATAACTTACAACTGTGAAAATATTTCTCCGCATCCCATAGATATATAATCACAAATATCAAAACCAGTCCAGACACTGATGTACTGTAGATGTTCTTGAATCGACAGTCTTCTGTATCCCACTGCCATTAAACTGTGGCTTTTTAGGGTTCACATGCAGTTATAATTAGGTTATAATTAAGGTGCAACATTCTGGGATATCTGGACTGATGTTCATTTGCCGTATGTGTATGGTACAGTACGTGGAGAAAATGGGAGTAGACGCACATGATTTATAAATGAATGTGTACAACATAAAAATGAATAATGCCAGCTAACTGGCCTTTAAATCAGTAAGCCTAATGCTTAAACATTGTCCTTTTAGGGTTTTAATTAAGGAAATAAAAATAAATATTAACATGATATGCTGTTTAAGTCACGATATGATCACAGTTTAATGCCAGCGTCATGCAGTTTGCGTCAATTTATACATTTCTAAACCAGAATCAAAGATGAGGTGAATGAGTACATTTACTTCATTACTGTACTTAAGTACACGTTTTATGTATCTGCACTCGAGCCATTTTATTAGAGTATACTGTTCTACTTTTTCTCCGCACAAAGTAAAGCAAAGGTCTTCAGTCCTTCTTAACTTAAAAGCATGGCGTTGCGTTAGTATTTGAAGCGGGAATGTCACCACGTGCTGACTATTATATGTAATTGAATCAGTCGCCTTTCATTCGAGACATGCCTAATAACATGACAGGTGCATGAAATCTGAAGTGAAGCTGCACATTCACAGTTCAGAAGCAGAGAGAGAGAATGTGTGTGTAAGTGTGTGAATAAGTGAGTGAATGATATTTTTTATCATATAAAAGGCTAGTGTGAGCTAATACATGCCCTGGACTTTCAATACTTGAGTAATTCAATACTACATTCATTTCTGTAAGATGTCTGCTTTTACTTGAGTAACATTTGCTTTCTAGGAAATCTCTTCTTTTCCTCAAGTACAGAATTTGTGTACTTTGCCCATCCGTTATGAGTATACACAAGCAGGTTACCTTTAGTGCCTTGCATAAGTGGAGGACAGCTGATATCACAATCTTGTTTGACAACTGTGAGCCCTTTTCACATTTTCTTTTCACAGTCCAGCCGTGACCGAATTGTTCAATGACTGTGTGTGTGTGTGTGTGTGTGTGTGTGTGTGTGTGTGTGTGTGTGTGTGTGTGTGCTCTGCTTTGACTCAGGTTCACTGTTGGAGAGATTTCACAGACAACAAAGTTGAATGAAAAAGACAGCGGTTTATGTCTCTTCAAGAGGTCAGTGTTGACATTATAGATACAATCATGTAATACACCATTCACATTATGTGCTTTCCCTTTTTCTTTTATAAAACTCAGCACCAACAACCTCATTCATAAATAAAGGCGTTTTCGTGCTCTGTGTGTGGTCAGGCTTGACTTTTCTTTTTTGTCATTAAGCCTATAAGCATGTTGATTTGCCCCTGAACTACTCCTGCAGAGCGGTACAAGTACGTGTGCGAGTTCAATGAGACAGGTCGGAGCAGACCCAGCTCTCGTCCCTTGCTCCTCTATTTAAAAGTGTCCCACAGGCCTAGTGACCTAAATAGCTATTACCAGATCAGCAGGCTGATTTTTTAATCCTGGGCTCCAGAGTGAAGATTAATAGGCTTTAGAAGGTGGTGATGTGGCCACATTTTGCAATGATCTACCTCCTCAATCTCTTCAGTAAATTAACCTCCATAGAGGAACTGCATTTTATTGCAGATGCACATGACCATGAAGTATTTCACATAACAGGAAGGTGAGAAAAAAAAAAAAAAAAAAAGAACAAAAAAGGACATGAACCTATAGCCACTTTAACATTCTTTACTACATTCCAAAATTGTTTCACCACAAGGATTTGACTACAGAATGAGATATATTTATTTTGACAGCTTAAAAAGACACTGGACGCATTACAAACTAATAAGGAATATTACATTAAATATTTTACAATGATATTAAAATGCATCAATTGCAAAATGTAGCAAACTTTTGAGAATTTTGTATAGTTGGCCAAAAAGCACTGGAACAAGGTCATATAGTCTGTGGTGTCTGTGTCACCTGGTCCAGAGTGATGGACGCATCAGGGTAAGAAGAGAGACAGACTAAGTGATGCACACATCATGCCTAGTGGGGGAAATGTTACGATCTGGTGGTGCTTTTGTTGGTCAGGTCTAGATTCAGAAGTGTCCTGAATACATCTGCCTTCCTGAAATATACCGTATAACCAGGTTTTTCAATCAATGTTTTTTTTTTTCTCCTTGGTGACACAGGCATATTCCAAGCTGATGCTAGAATTCAAAGGGCTTAAATTGTGAAAGAGTGGTTTGAAGGAGCAAGAGACATAATCGAAATGATGTCAGCCGTAATCAAAGCAAAAGCTAGTCCAATGAAATATTAAAATGTGCAACTACTTTTTTTTTTTGGCACCTCAGTGCAATATTTTTCCCTAAGACAAGAACAAGAAGCGAGATAAAAAGCAGGAAAACCAGCAACCATCACATTATGAGACAATTCCCTTTTAAACACCTTAAAAGCTTCAAAAGCTTTTTCAGATTTAAAATCGTCTTTCAACTACATTTAGAAAATTATTCAAGTTGCTTTGAATGACAACAAAACAATCTCTTAAAAAGCACTTACATTTTAATGACTGTACTATATACTGTACATGTCTGGTGAAAGGAACTATACAATAGTGTCACATGCAGAAATGAGAAAAATGAAAAGAGAAAAGTTTTTGCTCCATGAATTCTACATGATACGGTGTACAATTTCATACACCACAAATCTGTAAAAGTGCAAAAAAAAAAAGGTGGGACTACTCTAAAAATCTGGGATAGCACAAAAAAAAGTGGGACTGTTTTCATAACTGTTCCACAAACTACATTCAGTCGCATATGTACCATACAGTCCTTTAAATGTACTGTATGGTACGTATGTTTTTATTCCAAGGTGACGTCATGCAACTGCTACTGTATGTAAGATCATTTATAAGATAATCAAGGTAATGCGTCTGAATTAAAAAATGTCCCAACATAAGTATATATTGTGTGTTGGAGTTTCATGACCTGTCTTAATACTGCTACTGCTTTATACAACATCTGTACAATTTACTGTGTCATGGGTGCTCCAATTTCTTAAAATCCTCAAGCATACAAGAGCATGTGCACACAACCATGTGCAGTCAGCTACAGAGTTATTTATACACTGCAAAAATATCTCACCTTGAGAAATTTTAACTAATCTTGTCTTAGCAAGGAAAATGACCTAAAAACACTTAATGTGTGAATAGTTTATAATGTGTGAAACATCTGAACGTGTGGAAAACTTTTAAAAGTAGAAAGTGTCATGTTCAACTGACAGAAAAAATAAACCACAGTTATCTTCCTCTCATCCTTCAACATCTCTGACACCAGATTCCCCGTCCCCTGATATTACAGGGGACGGTGCTTCAGGTGTGTGCAGGGACAGGGCCGCTAGATTCGGAACAGCTAGTGAGGAATTAATGAATGGATCTTGAGCTCCTGCCACGTTATAAAAGCGAGACGGGGAGTTTTGTCCAGTGTCCAGAGTAACAACGCAGAGTTAAGGTTTAGAGTTTGAGGCTCAGAACCTAATGTTGTGCTGCAAACGCTAAAGGCTCTAAGGTCTTCAAAGGCGAGTAAACTGGACACCGTTTGATCACCGCATGGCAAAGAGTGGCCAACGGACTGCACACACTGTTGCAACACTTTCATCTGCGCCAAGCACCAGCTTTCGCAATCCAGCTGCTCATATAGAATAAGCGCTGTGTTTACCGTTAAGGCCCCTGTTCCTAGTCATTGTAAGACAGTGGCAAATGGAGAGTAGAGCCGCATTAAAAAGCCTACAGAAACTGCTGCTCCGGAGGAACCACTGTGCTGCTCTAAAGCCACCAAACTGGACCATCTTGCACACGTAAGTGTCATTTAAGTGGGAAGATACCCCATGACCTGTAGAAAACAAAGGTGAATATGCTACGCTGTCAATGCACCGGCTTGAGCACATAATACTGCCTTTCACTTGTTTAAACTCCTATCATCTGAGTGCCGCCATTTCACCGTTTGAGTGGACTGAGTGATGTCATGTCACTTGTTTGTGCTCAAAATGTAATGCTCACAGAGGGGGATGAACCAAACACCGCCAACACACCTGTCCGAGCTCATGGCACAAAGGTGGACGGACTGAATGCCACTGATTCACCGGTCTGTGCTCACAGCACGAAAGTGGATGGACTGAAAGTCGCCGCAGCACGTTTCAATCATGCCAAGTGTTAGCTTGCGCAATCCAGCCTGAGAAAAGGTAAAGGCTGTTGTCATCCCCGCTAACGCCGCTGTTCCCAGCCGGGAAAGCCGCCCAGTCTATGAACGTCATGGAGATTCCCGTCCGAGTCCGCGCCAATGGATGGCTGGGCGGGGATGGCTGACCCTGTCTGTGAAGCTGCGTCGAAGAACCGGCAGGAGACGCTGCCCACGCTGACGCTCTATACCACTCCATTGCTGCTACTACTCACCAGCTGAGTGCCCGTTTGCCAGTGCACGACTGCCTGGACTAGCACATGTAACCCTCACTACTTTCCTCCCCTTTTTTCCTTCCTCCCTTTGAAGTTCCCTTCCTTTTTCCTATTTTTCCAAATAAAACTACCCTTTTCCCGTAAGACCTTGACTCGTGTCTGTGGAGCCGCCCAAGTCAAAGATCTTACAATACAGATCTAGATAGATAGATAGATAGATAGATAGATAGATAGATAGATAGATAGATAGATAATTTTAGTTAACTTTAGCTTACTGTTAGAGATAAAAATGAAATGCTGAACTGTATTCAGTTGGAGTTTCAGGTGGTACAGAAGCCGTCTGTAATATGAAGGCTCCCTATTCAATTCCGGCTTTTATACATTTATATTTATTGGTATTAGCAGACAGTATTGTGCATGAACTCAGTAAAAGAGTGCCGTTTGTTGAAGTCGGTCATTTTTCACTGAATGGCGAACTGAATGGATCAGTCTGCTACTAAAGAAAGTGAAAGCATCATTAACAGCCTGGGTAGTGGAAGCAAGCAACAAAGGCTTCATTCATTCGATTTCTAATATCGCTAATATCCTCTGAGCCGAAGAAAGAAGTCACCCATCTCGCTTTAGTCAAACTAGTCAGAGAATTGTTCAAGGTCAGTGTGCCAGTCAGAGAATTGTGCAAGGAACAAAATTCCCTGGTGAAATTAAAATAAAAGTAAATAAAATAAAATTCGTAAACTAGGAACATCACGTTAAATTAATGTTTGCAAACTAAACTTCAGGTTAGCTCTCGTGAAGCATAAATTGCACAACACTAGTAATAAACAACTTTTTTTATGATGTAAATGAGGAAAAACGGCAAGTTGAAGGCACTTAGAACAAAGGGGAAAGTTAAACTACTTTGTGATACGCAGGTTTAGATTTTTTTAAACGCTATAAAACAATTTGTTTAAACATGCCAAAGACCTGAAAAAAAAACCCTGAATAAAAATTCATTCAAAATTCCGTTCAGAAACTGGTATCAAGGTCAACGTATCGGCATCAAAACCTCTTGAATAATACCAGCCCTCTTCCACTTGTGTGTTCAGAAACTCCCAAGAGTTTTCACTAGGCAAGATATACATATGAGGTGAAACAAAGGGCAGATTTCCTCAATCCTTTATCTGAATAGACCAGAAAACAGGTCAACAAAAATATTAATAAATCCATGGACCCAAAAGTGTGTTGAACTTATAAATCAGGCAGCACCTTTTAAATCATATCTATAGGTATTCTTAGGGCAATAATTAAGAAGTGTATAACAACTAGATCTGGACTGAACCTGGATATACAGTAAGAGGAAGGTAATGTATTTGCCATGAAACACAGTAAATGGTTATTTCAGGATCACTGTAAGATTTGCAATAGGGTCAGAGCACAGGACTTGCCATGTCAGGTCACCCCTGGGACAGAGGGATTTAAGGGCCTTGTTCAGGGGCCCAACAGAGGCAGCGTGGTGGTGCTGAACCCCTGACTTCTCTCAAAACAAACACAAAGTCTTAAAACTAATTAACATTTGCTTTATTACAACCAAAGCTGGTCCCTTTTGCAGACACTTTCTTTCATTCTAATAATGAGCTTTTAATGGCATTTCTTCAACAATATCATGCTGTCGTGTTCACAAAGGGGAAATCGCAGAGATGCTGATGACTAACGCATGATTTTGTTGTTAAAGGTTTTTATTTCCTTAAATTAATCTACTTTAATTAAAGGTTAGATTTCTCTCATATCATATTTTAGCGTGTGATTAACCTTATTAAACATTTTATATCTGTTTTTACTTTTTTAGTCTATAAGCTGAAATAAACAAGATGACAAGCTTTCTGCTAGTCTTAATGTTCTGCATTTGCTATATCTATTTACAAGCTCTTGTATACTATATACACATACACAAATTCTTATAATTGCTTTTACAGTCCCAAATTATCAGCTAGTAAATTTGAGCATGAACAATGAGACTAGCTGACACCTGAAATAACTTTAAATGAAGCAGATCCCTAAAATACTGTGACCGTTTTAAATGAGGATCTCTGCTTTCATGCCCTTGAGCAATAACGGGAACATAGTGCTTCTCTGCAGATTGTACTCAGCTTTTGCCAAATGGTCCTTCAACCCTGTATCCGTCTTCATGCGTTCAAGCAGAGCTGAAAGAAGCTGAAACAACAGCATGCTGCGGAAAATAACCTACTTTAACCTCCTTTTCAGAAAGATTTGTCAAGTCTTATATGCCAGCTCTCATCCCTGTTTTCTGAATTCATTTCAAACACTTTGATGTTTTAGATAAAAAAAAATCACTTACTTTAATAATGAGCTGAAGTGCGTATTCCTGCTTTCTGCCCAGGGTTCCTGGGATAGACTCTGGATACTACGCAGCTTGAGAATACTGTGGTTATTGAAAAGTACCCAAGTGAGATTCGAAAACGCTTACAGTATACTGTGTAAATGTCTAGGACTGACTAAAGTCATAAAAAGCTTTTGGATAACCGAACAAGTACAAGGGGAGGGCAGTATCAAAGAGAGTGAGAGTTTCAGTCTTTTTCTAAATATTTGAGTCCATTCTTTGGGCTTGGTTCAGGGAGTGGCTCATAATCGCAGCCTCCTTCTGAACTGTGAATCGATTGTGCAATTCCATATACCTTTTGTGCACACAGGTCTAGCACCGCTTTTATCGGTTTACAGTTTTATCATCAATTTTCCTTTGGTACTAACACACAAGCCGGGTTAAGCAATACTTTCTGTCTACATGGCATGCCATCGTGCAGGAACGCTGCCATCTCATATAAAGAGATTTTTAGCTGTGCAAGCTGGCACAAGACATGAATTTTTCACAACGCTCTCAATTTGAGCACTTGACCACAAAAGCATACTAATTACAGTGCTCCAGTTCTAGAAAAGTCAGGATTTATACGCTATATCAATAACAATAGAAACTTCCGCCAGCACTATGAAATTAGAATCAGTCATTCAAGATACTTAAAATGTGGTGGTTTAGTGAACTTCAAAAACCCGATGCAGACAGTGCTGCTGTTCAGGTAAAGTGAAGCCTTTTCTGTCTGGGAAGAAATGCATGCACGAAAACAGCTTGAAAACAACCTTAGAAATAAGATTAAACAATGCATTTTGTTTTTATTATTCCATTTTTTTTTACATAAGTAATGTATAATAGGCAACAAAGCATTGAAATTCATCTCTTTTCACTGGAGGATGTTCAGATTGTGTCAGAGAGGAACATTTTCTGCATCACAGCTCCCTGGTTTGTTCCTGAGAGCATCGCTGCATAAGTTTCTTTTGACTTTAGGATCTTGTTAGTGAATTCAGTATGATGAATTACCCATACATATGAAAGCATGTTTTACTCGATGACCCATCGAGAATGATCGAGTCCTAAACAAAAATCAAATCTCCTTAAACATGCCATACTGTATGGATATGCAGGTGTATCATTTATTTACAGAACTTTTAAAACTGCTATAATTTAGATCAATAGTTTTCTTTTTTTTTTTTGGATTATTCTTTCATTTTCTCATTTACCATGTGAAGAAAACTTTAGAGAGCTGGCCTACAACAGAGTTTGACCTACATATTACACAAGCACTGCTTATGCATTAGGCACACTCTGATCCAGGAGCAGAAAACACCACAACATTTCAGTCATATTTCACACATCTCATCACATTTTCATTTATGTAAATAAATAAATAAATAGATGGGAAAAAGAAACAAAAAGAAAAGTGGTATGTTAATCTGTCATTTCTGTTCTGGGGTCCACATACGACTGTTGACCAAATACAACAATCAAATGATCATTCATTCCCTTTCATACATTGCTTATGAAATGTACAGACAAAGCTGCAGTGAAACACAAAACTGATCGATTCATTAATTCCGTTTTAGCAATAATTCTATGTACTGTATGTCTAATTAAATCCCCTCAACAAGCTATCTTAAAAAATAATAATAATAATTAATAAACAAGCTTACTCAAAGCAAAAGCCGAATAAACATCACTCAAATGTTTTATAAGCACCACAACAATCTAGGTTACAGGCGACTAGAGCACTTCCCAGAACTTTTTCATGACCTCAGAATTTCCCTGACATGGGGTATTCCTGTTGATCATTTCTCTATCCATCTATCCCTCCATCTGAGCCAAACACAACCAAGTAAGCTCATTAAGTGATTTAAGAGTGTATTTTTTCTCCTAACAGATGAGCTATGATGTTATGTTGTTTATCTTGAAACGAAGAAGCTAAAAGCATAAATTAAAAATAATGCTTCACATATAAAAACACAATTGTGGTATGGACTTGTGTCATTATTTAATCACAAAAGGCTGCAATTTATTACAAGTAATAGATGCATAGTCTGGAATTTATGTAGCGGTTGTCAATAAATATTAATATTAATTATTAATAAATTTATATTTTTGTCAATACCAGTGAAGTGATAAATACATATTGTCAAATATCCTCTTAATGAGATCATTTGTGCAATTATATACAGTATAAACAGCTAAATATGAATGAATATTAAATAGTTCATTTAATAGTTAAAGATTACAGTTAAACTCGCAATGTGTGTCAATAAAACCACATTGTAATTTTTGAAATCAAACCGTGCAGGCCTAATTACAGACATGTTCATCTTATCTTATTGAATTTTTATGCTCTAATTAAAAGATAAGAAATGCTTCACTGAGTGCAAAATATAACAGTAAATGTAAATAGAAAAATAGAAATGTAAAGATTTTTTGTTTCTTTGTTTGTTTGATTCAAATACCATTATATTTATTCCCATGTTATGACAGTGGTAGTACCTCCGGTCAACATTCACACAAGCATTCACACGATAAGGGCAATTTGGGAACACCAATTAGACACAAGTGTCAAACTCCATGGACACAGACATGAGGAGGGAATCGAACCCATGACCCTGAAGGTGTAAGGAGACAATGTGAACTCTACTTCGAAAGAAAAAAAATTTAATTAAAAAAATATATATATAAACTATTCTCTAGTGGCTTTTTCCTTTATTTTGAACTCTCGTGTTATAATACTTCATTGTCCTTTTTCCCCCATTAAGTGTAATTAATGTGCATTTTTATTGTAATTAATGTCCATTGCATTCTATTTTGTATTGTTTCAAGTTATTGCGATAAAAAAAGCATAGAAGAAAAACTTTAGAAATTGTGTTTTAGAAATTTGCTTGAACTAAATACATATAGTTTTTAATTGTTCAAATAGTCTGTTACTAAATTGATTATACATTTATTGTGATCTTTTGAGCATGAAAAAAAATCGAAACATATTCAAACCTCATCAGACATTTAAAAAAGCCTCGATAAAGCAGGTTAAATATGAACTTGGTGTGTTAAGTTGATGTTCTGGCGGCGGTGCCGGGCCTCGCGGGAAAACTACACACAAACTCCTCGTTCTGGTCGAATCAGTGCGCGTGCACGAGGCGCAAAAACTGTTGGTCGTAACGCGATTTCCGAAGACTGAGTAGAGCAACACCCAGCGCGTCAGTCCCCGGCTGCGGAGAGTTTGCTCTACTGAACTACTGACCTAGTTTGAGCGCGAGCACCAATGAGAGCTGAACACCGACAGCTCGCTCTCCCTCCGCCCGCCGTGCTGCAGCTCGCGCTCCGTCAGCGCCGCGCGCTAATACCCCGTGTCGAGAACGTGAGTTTGAAACAGACCTACCTGTCTCTCCCCCGGGGGCTCCGTCACCGCCGGCCGCCGCTGCATCGCTCGCCGACATGGCTGGAGCCGGTCCGCCGGGGCCCAGCGCTCGGATGCATGTGGAGGAGTAGGCGGTAATAAACGCTGGATAGGGTGGAGGGGGGTGAGCGATGGGGGCGGGAGGGCAACCAACCTTTGTACGACTTGCCTTGTTGTTGTTGTTTTTTTGCTTCTCCTTCTGTCACCCAAATTAGTCGGAAGAGGAAACGTCATGCGTGAAAACGAGCGCACCCGGTCCGCGGTGTAATCAGGACGCAGGGGTTGGAAACACGAAGGGGGAGGGGAGCAGGGGGGGGGGGGGGGGGGACGCGGAAGCAGACGCTTGTGGCCCCGCCCACCCCAGTCAAAGCCCCGCCCCGCTCGCGCTCCATTCCCTCACGTTTTTAAACCAGCAAGTCACGCGATAGGTTACGCAAGCGCTGAAAAATGCGGTCACGGACTCACTAGCAATGTGTGCGGTTGCGGGAACCGGGTTAGCGGCTCAACAAAGTTTACCGCGTCGGTCTGTAACTTCTGTCGGCTGTCATGGCTTTGGTTTTATGAATAACCATAATATAAATAATAACATCAATAATAAAACAATAGTAACATCAGTAATAATTATTGTTGTTATTTATGTAGTTGTAGTAACTACAGTGGGGTGCAAATATATGAGAGCACTAGTTCTCTCTGTTCTTTTTTATTCTTTTTATTTAATAAAAAAAATACTGACAATTTGATTGAACAGTAAATCAAAACAGATCTAGTAAAGGTTAAGATTTAAAATATTAGCTGTTTTACTAATGTGTTAGCATGGGTAATATAACAAATTTGCCTGTGTTTAGGGACCTAGGACTAGTACAGTATATTGAACATTTATATTCTTTCAGTGAAACGTTTTAAAGTTCTAAAATCTTCTGTTCATTTACAATTTACCGGAAGAAAAAAATCTCAAGTTTTCATTGTGGACCTCAATGTATTGGGTTGGCAAGTTTCCCTTTTTCTGTTAATAAGCACCTAATTTTCATTTTTTGTTTAGTTTTGTATCATATTGTTTTATATTGCATTATAATAAATACTTTATGTGCAGTTTACAATATTTCGACTAACAAAATGTATGTTACTGTTAAATTTGTCCTAGATCGTCTGAACTGGATATATACTCAGCCTAGGTAATCTAGGACGCATGGAGCAGAGTTCATAAAAGTCGGGCAATGTCAATGAACAATCATGTCACCAATGGGCACAAAAGGACAAAGCTGGACTTAATACAATATGGTCCAGCAGGTCGATTCTGTCTTGAGCTTAAACTAAAAACTTCTTCAGTCCATCAGTCTTTACGATACTCTCTGTTAAGGAGAAAATTGTTTCACATGTTCTCTCTGTGCTGCTTGCTGGATTGGTAACCATTTAAAATAGTCACATTGGTATTTCCTATCATTTCGATTGCAAACTATTTAACATTTGAAGCTGCAAAATGTTTTCATTACTCAGACACAAAAACAAACTAAACAAAAGAGAAAAAAAGTTGTTGGATGTATAAACATTCACGTTATCTTGGGTAGAACCACCTTTAACAGCAAATACAGTTGCAGGTCTACTGGTCTTTATCAGCTTTGCACACATGGGTCCTGATTTTTTTTTTATTTGTCTCTTCTTCTTACCAAGTTCAGCAAAAAAAATTTAAGATAACATGATGACAGTTTTAGTCACAGATTCTTAGTCAGGATGAGGTCTTGGCTTCAGCTGTATGCTTATAGAACTATTGTAGAGTTGTAGTCACTTGTCTTTAGCTGACTGGAGCAGATGTTTTTCTTCTTCCTTTTTTCACCTTATTTTTCCATTATTTAACTGATATTAATTTAAAATAGGAACATGTGGTAAAATATTTTTTTATACTAAAATAAGATTAACAGAACAAATTCATATAATTCTTAAGACACAAAACATTTCCCAAAACCTTTAAGATATGCACATGTTCTAATGGGATATATATTTTTTAAGTTAATAGCTTGATTCAGTATTGCATTTTATTTAACAAACTGTCACAGTGCTACACATGTAAGATAATGTAAATAACCAGTAATCAGTAATTTGAACTTTGTGTATATAGTACTCTCAGTAGAGTACAAGTATTGAAATAATTGTTTCAAAAAATGTCAAATAAATAAATAATAAAAATATGGAAGCAGAGAAAATCAAGCTATCAATAACAATTTATCTTTCCTTACAATCTCAGTTTTTTTTTTTCACTTTCTGGAGTTTCTTAAAATTCCAGCTTATGCAAAAATATTTGGAGTTTTTGTTTGGAGTTTGTTTGTTTTTGGTACCTCAAAAAGTTGCATATGTTTGTTTTATTATTTTCTTAAGAAAGGCAATAGAGCTGATCAGGAAATCACATTTTATACCTGTTATAAATTAACCTCCTAAGACTCAAACTCTATACTGTTATGCATGTTGTATTTTCTCCTTCATGTTATTCTTGACCTGAAAACTATTCACTTAACTAAATGTATACACACAAAAACAAATTTTGGCAAAAGAATTATACCTAACGGTCCTAATATAAGGTTCACACAAGAATATATAGACAGTGTAGTTGGTAGAAAACCTCATGTTCTCATATGAGAACATTCAGGTCCCATGAGGCTAAGTAATACCAGGAATGAACTTGTTTTTACAGATGCTGTTTCCATAAAATTAAATGTAATAATATGCTTAAACAATGTACAATGTTCTTTAATTAATACACAGTTAAATTCCCATGGTCGATTTAATTCTTTCAGAGTTCATACGAGTCGAACTGGAACTGTATAAACACTTTATGGTGTTAATTCAATGCAGCTGCATCCTAGTGCCCTACATCATGATGTCAGAAAACTGTTGTGACTTCTAAAAGCTCAGTGGAATAAAGATTGCGCATTTGTCCTCACACACTATCCAAGACATATGAGATTGAACCATGATTAAAAACACTATCCTTTGTCACAGTGCGTGAGATGATCCCAGTAAAATATTTGCCAAATTGTGTAACTGACTACGCAATGACAGCTGTTCTCTATCTCTGGTGAAAATTACAACTTGGTCTGATTACCTACGAAACCAGCACTGACAAACCCATTGCAACTGATGAAGCATCTTTATTATTTTGGGGCAGTATAATTTCTGACGTTCTGCTGTTGAGGCAAAGCTGTAGACAATATTATTTTATTTAAAAAGGTCACAAAGAAAGACAACATCTCAAACATTTATTAATCACTTTAGGAAGTAAGTTTTACAACCTTTAAAAAATGATCGCCAGCAATAAAAAAAAATACTGTGTTCTGATCACACATTAATGGTCACAATCAGGCCTCATACAGAAAATGTATTTGCATAAACTGATACATTGTGAATCTGAGAAAATAAAAAATATATATTTGTACTTACATTTTGTTTTTTTCCAATATTGCAGCAAAATATATTAAGCAAAAATTTACAACAGGTTGTTGCTGGTCACCATGGCAATAAATCAGAAGTAGGTGGACGCATAGCATTAAATCATATAATACTGCCAATCCCAGTTAATGACATGCCAAGACCAGCCAGAAATTGTACAGTATAAAGAGTTTTTTTTTTTACTCTATTGGCTTGGATTAATGCTTGATAATGCAATGTGAACCTAATAATTTAATACCCTTTCTCTAAAAGTTATTATTCTATTTTATTAAGCATTTCCTTTACATAGCCACTAGGTGGCGCGCTAGGACTGGGAATTTTTCAGTTGATAGATTGTGGACAAAAATTATTATATGCAATTTGCAGTTCATGGCAATAGCAAGTAATTCATCGAAAAGAAAAAAAAAAAGGAAAAATTACAAAATGTTAATAGACACACCAGTAAACTGAAATCTTGACCAGAATAAAGGAAAGTTCAGTATTTCAGCACTTCAACTAAATTTTCTTTTCATTCCAAGTATACATTGTACATTGTATTGTATGTATGGAAACAGATAAATAAATGTATGTATCACATTTGTAGTGGCGAGTACCATATGTGGGGAGATTTTTGGATTAATGACTGAAGTCAGACGCTGGTCGCTAAACATGTCATCACTGAAACAGCATATATTGCCATATACAGTACATGCGGCATTTTAACACTACAGTTTTTATCATTTTATTTACTTAATTACTTAATTGCTTAATTACTTACATGCATACATACATACATACATACATACAAATCTCTCCCCGTAGATAAAGTGCTGAGTGGTTTTCACCTGCGTTTCGAACATTGCTGATGCTGACACTCTTTAACCTGCTGTGGCCGTGTTACACCAACACAGAATGATACTAACTCTGAGAGAAGAAAGCTCTGTCTCTGGTTTCACCTGCTTATATCATACAGCTCTGAACCTGGCTGGTTAACTCTGCCTTTAAACTTTAATGACTTGAGACCGCCCGTCTTACTGACCTGCTCTAAATGGGACAAGCTCTGGAGAGTGAGGATTTCTTGTTGCTGTGGAATGGAAAGACTTTGTAGGTGTTTTTTTTTTTTTATCGTCTTGATACGGGTCGTACAATGAAAGTTCAGTGAGGGCTTCCCTTTCCTTATTTCTGCCAAACTGGAGCTTTCCAAGGTGCTTCTCTATGCTCATGCCAAGTGAACAAGTTCATAGAGAACCCTGGACTTCTGAGGACATCTGAAGGCATTACGTGTTCAATCCTGCACTTGCAGTTAGTGCAACCAATCTAGTGCAGCTAGAGCATCAAGGCGCAGCATCCCACCTCCCCTCCAATGCACCTCAGCCTGTCACATCAGTCCAACCAGGAGAGGATGAGCATTAATGTCTAGTGGATCTCCTGCCTATTTGGCAAAAGCAGCGTGAGTCAGGGAAGCAGGTCTGTAGAAGAGCAGAGAAAGGGAAGGAGAGATGCCGATCGGAGGACTTACAGGTTTGAAGGAGAAGGTGCTGAAGCCAGGGAAGGAGGAGATGAAGTACGCAGTGGGAGACTCTCTGGGGAACCTGCAACAGTAAGTGTGGAACCTGATGACGCAAGAGCTGTTCAATAAGATCAGAAACCTCTCTGTTGTTTAAAAAAAGTTCTGACAGCATATTTTATCCAAATCCAAATCAGTTTGGAAGTTATTAATAAAGCTTTTATTGTGATCCTGCCAGATGGATTACAAATTGAAACTCATGTTTCTGTAGTAATAGTCAGAAGATTAAACATAATGTTTTTTTTCTGTATGTTTGTTCATTTTCATTCAGTTTATTCTAATCCTCTGAATTACTGTTACTACTCCTGTGATTTACTTCTAGTCTAGAGGCTACCTATAAGATCAACATGAATAACCTTCCAGTATAGTGTACATAATATACACGTTGTGTGTAACTGTAGTGTATCAATCTTAAACGGCAACGATTCTCACAAGGTAATGCCTTGGAGACATTGAAATATTCCGAGAAGTGTAATGTACTTGGAAGCTTAATACGAATGGGAGATCAATGTCAGAAATAAGACAAAGTGATAAAAGAGATAGCGCAAATAATTTCCTGTGCCTGGGTAATATTCTGTCATACATGGTTCAGACGCTGGAGAATTCTACAAGGAGAACCGTTGAAATTGTTCGTAAACCACAAAACTTACAGGAAACACCATATTTAAGGATTTGTATAGAATTTATATTGTTATTGAAATATTTAATTTGGAAAAATATCATCAGTGAGAAAAATTAATAGCGTACGGTTATCTTGCGGATCCTGACCTGGTTCGTTTTTCATACTGTATCTAGCAAACTGTATCAGAGCTACACTTGATCATGTATTGATTGGGCCCATTAGCTGTAATTGCAGAAAAAAAAAGGGTCAATCAGTCATTGAGGCAAGTGTTCATGGTATCCTGTATATTATTTTCTAACAATTTTATATGGTTCTTCTTGTCCAGATCGAACTATTGAATGCTTAGGTTAAAACATTAGCTGGAAATGGGCTGTTTAATTGGTTTAGAAAATGTTATGCCGAATAACAGAATGCATTTCATTTGTGAAGTATGAGCTAAAGCTGCCCAGCTTTTCAGTCTTTCCAAATCCCTAATGAATCATCTTCACCTAGTTCACATACTGTATACGGTATAAGTAGTGAGAAAAGCCAGAGCTTTGGGGTGCTTCTTAAAAGTATTCAAATTCCCCAGACTTTCGGAGAATCCCCTCCATTCTATGAAAAAACAAGAACTCAGGTGTGCATTTTAGGGTCGACTTGACAAAAATCATAGCCGTCAGTATGAGCGTGTGAGATGAGACTGAGGTTCCATAATGGAGCAGGTGTGCATGCAAGTAAGAGGGAATGAGTGACAAAAGATCCACTCCATGACCTTTCTGGAGACACATGCTTGGTCACATTTTGACCTCGTTAATGGCACACAGGATAAAAAAAGCACAAACTGAATGCAGAGGAGGAAAAAAAAAACTGTTGAAATAAGGACAGGCAGGATAAACTTAATCAGCGTAGTTGATACATGCAAACTTTCTTTTTTATGACTCATACCTCTTCCACCTCTCTGCAGGAAGATTGATGGCACCAACGTGGATGAGGAGGCGCCGATAGAGCTAACAGAAGATGGCAGGCCCGTGTCGGCTTCTCACCGCAGCCCACCACTGCTCGACTGTGGCTGCTTCGGCCTGCCCAAACGTTACATCATTGCCATTCTCAGTGGCCTGGGGTTTTGTATCTCATTTGGTATCCGCTGCAATCTGGGTGTTGCCATTGTGGAAATGGTCAACAACAATACAGTGTACATCAACGGGACTGCTGTGATACAGGTGAAAGAAGAAAAAAAGAAAAGAAATAAGGAATGTACATTACATTCATGGGTCTTTAGTAAGCATGTTATGATTAGGAGAGTTGCTGGGAACAAGGCAGGAAAACACACTGGTATACAGTACAGACCAAAAGTTTGGACACACCTTCTCATTCAAAGAGGTTGAAAATGGCCAGAAAAAAGCAGCTAAGTAAAGAAAAACGAGTGGCCATCATTACTTTAAGAAATGAAGGTCAGTCAGTCCGAAAAATTGGGAAAACTTTGAAAGTGTCCCCAAGTGCAGTCACAAAAACCATCAAGCGCTACAAAGAAAGTGGCTCACATGCGGACCGCCCCAGGAAAGGAAGCCCAAGAGTCACCTCTGCTGCGGAGGATAAGTTCATCCGAGTCACCAGCCTCAGAAATCGCAGGTTAACAGCAGCTCAGATCTGAGAGCAGGTCAATGCCACACAGAGTTCTAGCAGCAGACACGTCTCTAGAACAACTGTTAAGAGGAGACTGTGTGAATCAGGCCTTCATGGTAGAATATCTGCTAGGAAACCACTGCTAAGGACAGGCAACAAGCAGAAGAGAACACAATAAAGAACCCAATAAAGAAAACTCGCTGAATGAGAAGGTGTGTCCAAACATTTGGTCTGTACTGTATGTGATACCAGTTAATTCCAGAGCACCATGTACAAAGACATACATTTTCACTCACTCACTCATCATCTATACTGTTCTTTCCTACCCCCCAGGCACATTGTGGGGTTCACCCTGGTGCCAATCCATTGCATGGCACACACACTCATTCACCCTCTACAGGCAATTTGGGAATACTAAATAGCCTAATCTGCATGTCTTTGGACTGTGGGAGGAAACTGGAGTACCCGGAGGAAGCCGACCAAGCACAGGGAGAACATTCAAACTCCATGCATACAGACCCCAAGGTCGAACCCTCTACCCTGAGGGAGCGAGGCGACAGTGCTAAGCGCTACGCCACCGTACCGCCACATACATTTTCACAAAAGAGAAATTCAGACTAGTTGATTGTCACACCATACAGAGAAGCTGAAGAAAAACCCATGTACACGTGTACTGTAAGGGAACAGGTGAAATTCCACACAAATGGTAACCTGAGCTTAGGATGGAACCACGGCCCTGAAGCTGATGCTACCTGCTGCGTCATATTGCCAACCATTAAAACCACCAAAAAAAGAATGTAAAAAGGGGAAAAAAAAGTTCATAAGGGTATCTCTATGTCTCTTCTATTTCTTTTTCACTGCAGAATTGTTTCACTTAAGACCACATCCATAGAAGAAATTAAGGTTGCGGACAACGTAATTAACCAGTCTAGATAAATCAACAAGAGATTATCTGGGTTTTGATTTCACTTGAATATTTGGAATAAATGAGGTTCTGTGTAGTTAGCCACTGCAATTTCCTGTGGTCTGATTAAAGGGAAATATGAAGAGCTAAACATTCACTCATAGTCACTTTTTTGCTCTCTTTCCCTCTCTACTGTATACCTCTATCACTCCATAGGACTTTATACTGTATGTACAGTATATTGCATGTGGATATTAATATATATATATATATTTTTTTTTTCCCAGCCTGCCGAGTTCAACTGGGACCCTGAGACAGTAGGGTTGATACATGGTTCGTTTTTCTGGGGTTACATTGTTACTCAAATCCCCGGAGGCTTCATTTCCAACAAGCTCGCAGCAAACAGGTGAGCACAAGCCTCGGCCACGGGGAAGGAAAGAGGTAGCCGATGCATGAAACTTAGTTTTCACACAATCCTCCCTGATAGCCAGGGCGTTTAAAGTCTGGTCAAAGATGAGTCATTAATTAGGCTCATATAACACAATACAGTATTTATGTACAGATTCCTGGGAGCACAAATGCCTGGTCAGGGCTGGAAGGGTTAAAGCGGTGTGCTGTGTTGATGAGAGGTGTGATAGTGCGCCTGTAATAAAAGCTTCACGGGAAAAGGAGGACACCAGGCTGACGGAGTTAATAATGAAAGATCCTGTCGTAGATCTCGCTCCGAAACATCAGCTTCTAGAATATTACAAGTGTCACTTACACATGATTTTATGGCAGGAGAAGAATTAAATGATGAAGTAAATGGTATTTAAAGAAAACAAAGGGAAAAGTCTTCCTGCTGGACTTGTTCATCCTTGATTATACTGTAGACATGCTTGTTGCCAAATTCTTTAACCACACTTAAACTGTACAGTAGATGTCACTCATTCACTAGTATTATTGAGATGTGAAGACTTGTCACCTAACATTTGCACTACGTTAAAAATGATCAAACTTGAAAATGTAAAAAAAAATAATAATAAATTGTTTCTCTCCTTGTTTTCTCAGGGTGTTTGGAGCTGCAATTTTCTTAACATCAGTTCTAAACATGTTCATCCCATCAGCAGCGAGGGTCCACTATGGCTGTGTCATGTTTGTACGAGTCCTGCAGGGGCTGGTGGAGGTGAGTGCATGGGGATGTTTATTAATTAGCTTTTTTATTTAAAAAAATATATATAATGTAAATGTTTAGTATGTGGCACAGTGGTTAATGTTTAGTGGTTAGGACCTCCAGGGTCCGGGTTCGATTCCTGCCTCTGTGTGCATGGAGGTTGCATGTTTTCCTCGTGCTTGGTGGGTTTCCTCCGGGTAACCTGGTTTCCTCCCACAGTCTAAAGACATTAGGCTAATTGGCGTTCCCAAATTGCCTGTAGTGTGTGAATGAGTGTGTGTATGTGTATGTGTGTACCCTGTGATTGATTGGCACCTTGTATACAGGATAAAGCTGTATAGATGATGGAGTGAGTTAATGAGTAAATATTTATAAAAGTCCGTACTTATAATAAGGCTGTGTTATTAACTGTTGTTAAAAATACTGTTGTTAATTGCATTCATGGTACAGCTATAGGAATAAAACTTTCCAGGTGTGAGGGGAATGAAAGCTTGTGATATGCTCAATGCATTGGTATAAATAAACATTAACTTAATTCATAAACCAATGCTCTTTCCTTGCCTATATTTCTTAGCTACACGCTACAACATCCCTAGTATCACCTAACACTTTAATCATTTAGATGATTGGTTGGAATTTTTTCTAAGATAAAAAGTGCTTCTTTTTTCCTACGCTATTGTTTTACAATGTTCAAGTCACTCGATACAGTACATCCAGCAACCCGTCATCAAACAAGCAGTAAATTTGTACTTGAAATTCCAGGATGCAATGCAGCCATGCAAGAGTTATGAGGCTCAGTCTGACAAGACATCGAGCAGTGATGTTAGCCTGGAATTTTATACTTTGGGTATTTTTTGACAATGGAAATTTTACATAATGGCCACTATCTGCAGCTTCTCCTCCTTCATACACAAAGTCTCGGAGAAGAGACCCTACGAAGTAGCCTATGCTCCAAATGTCTCATCAATACATGTGCTACAGTATGTGCTCCTCTGGATTTCAGGACTACCCCCAGCATGTCATCAATTTAAACCTACTGGTATATTTACTCCCTGGTTTTGAAGCTCTGTTGTTGTTTTTTTTTAAAATAAGGGACTGTTTCCAATCAGTCTCAGGTAGCCCATTAACAAAGCACAGGAACACAGCCGGGGTCCAGACCACAAGACATCAACACATATTCCTAGTGGTCCAACATTGTGGAGAAGGCATTCTTTCACTCATCTCCCTTCAGGATACTGAGAAGATTACCCATCAATCCTCGAGTCACATTTAATGAAAACTGTAGCTTCATGCATCTTTTCCAGTGCAGGCATTAATGAGCATCTTGGTCACCTGGATCAGTCCTCAGTAATCAATTCACAGGCGTAATGCTCTTTCCTAACTCTTCATAAAGAAGACGCTACCTTATGGTGGATACATAGAGGGTCAAACAAATCCATGTCTATGGGCCTCCAGCACGTACTTCACCATTGCAGCAAACTCCTTTGGTGGATAAGGTGCAATTGTGGTGTTTCCATTGATAGGTTTTGTGGCATTTTGCTGAAGAAGGATTTCTTTCAGCTGGTGATATTCGGGTGTGACATCACCTGCAGTACCAGTTGCAACTGCATTGTCATTCAGAATGACCCAGTTACTAACTCAGTGACAGTGTAACACAATAAAATTCTGCAAATTACAATCACACATGAGACTGGACCCCAATTTCCATTTCAAGGTATTCTAACCAATCCCACCAGCTCCTGCAGACTGTCTTAACCATTCGAACCTGCTCGAACCAATCCCATCCAGTCAGGCTATTTTATTTAATTTTTTCAATTTAATTAAATTCAATTCTATTTAATTTTATTTGTATAGAACTTTTAACAATTGTCATTGTCGCAAAGCAGCTTTACACAATCAAAAGAAAATTATGGAAGTTTGTATGAAATGTGAATGTGTATGAATAAATGGCAATAGGAAGAAACCTTGAGAGGAGCCAGACTCAACAAGGAACCCATCTTCATTTGGGTGACAATGCATAGCAAGGATTAATCTGCAGTCGTACTGTGTGTTAGGCAGCTGAAAGTTCAGGAAAACAGGAGTTATAGAGGCCAGTTCGTTATTGGAGACTCACATAGATGTAGGAAATTCCAGTCCTGAACTGTCAAGCGACTGCGGTCACAAGTTCTCAGAGAACAGCTGTCAACATCAGGCGAGGCCAGGACCATCTACATGGTAAAGTGGAAGCAACCACAGTCACCGCTTGTATTTTTCCCCATGTTGTAATTTTCCATCATCACAATTGTAAATGAATAGAGGGTTTCCGGATTACTTGCCTGTTTTCTTTAAGCAAACCTTTGAAAAGATTTTTAAAGACACAGTGCTGTGAATGTTTTTCAATCCAGGGACTACAGTACAGCATATCTTTGTGTGAAAATGTGATATGCTTAGATGTTATGTTGAAAAGGTTATTTCCCTGTTGGAAACTGGTGGGTATATTCATGCATGTATGCAAGTTTCTGATCCCTAAAGCATCTGGCCATGAGATTTTACAAATAACTAGGAAAAGCTATTCAGGCTATATCCTTATAACAAGGCATTTATGATGGCAATTCACACAGCTTAAGAGAAGTTCAGTTTACTGAGATAAATTTCCAGTCCTATCAGAAGGTCTTTGTATCCGTGTTTCAGGGAGTCACCTATCCAGCTTGCCATGGAATGTGGAGCAAATGGGCTCCTCCACTTGAAAGAAGTCGCCTGGCGACCACATCTTTTTGTGGTGAGTACATCTACAGGACATGATTTTATCCAAAAATAAATATCTACACGACACTGAATTAAAGAAACAGCAAACAAGACTGAGTTGCAAAACAGTTACGTGGTGTAAATGTGGATTTATTAAGCACCCTCCCTGAATGCTACTTTCTTACCCACGCCTCTGTTTCCTTCCTATGATGTGAAAAGGAGATGAAAGGAATGACTGATAACTACTCAGATAGGAATTAAGCAGCCTACACACTGTGCCAGTGTGTGATATTGAAACCAGTTGAGCGCCTGGGGGAGGTTGTTTTGTTTAGCAGATGTTTGTCTACTCATTACAGACACCCCCAAAACCATTAAAATATCTTTCTTTTTTTAAATAAAAGGGCGCCGGCATAACTCAGTCTTCCTACTGCTCTGAACGGACCTTTTGAATGTGCAGGACACATCGCTTTATTTGTCCTTTCTGCCTAAAAGAATGCTGGAAAAAAACATGTTTGTGCATTGTTGTTGTTGTTGTTGTTTCACATTTTATTTATGTGTAGATGCTAAATCATTTAGAGCTGATGAGATTGTCAGAATGTGGGTAACACTGTACAATGTACAGTAACATCACAAAGATAAAATATGACTGCAGTAGTTGACCTGTGGCTATTTTTCAGCTGTTCGCAACCATTAATATATTGCATGGGAGACTTGGTGTAATTACAGTTCCAATAAAAGAGTCCCAGCCTCTGCTCTTGGTGACAGACTAACTACGCTCATGTGGGTTCTGTTTGACAGGCTCATATGCAGGTGCTGTGATTGCCATGCCTCTGGCAGGAGTGCTAGTGCAGTACGTAGGCTGGCCTTCAGTTTTCTACATCTATGGTGAGATCACTTTCCAAGCTCATACCAAAATCAAGTGACATTTAGTCATATATATATATAGATATATATCATAATATATATCATTTAATACTGTATGTATAATATTTTTAATATATCATGCAACATGCAATGAGTTTTGAAAAAAGGAACACCATCCAAACTTAATCCAAGCATGTTTTACCATCTTGACAGCTGATATATGGAGAGCTGACAGCTGATTTATGAATACACTTATCACATATCAGCAATCGGCTATTTTAAACATTTGAATGATCTTGTTTGTCATCGCTTATCATCCCAGATTGAACTCCACTACAAATTACATTTCCATGCAGAGCGTTCTTCAATCGTATATCAATGCAGAAACTAGTGAATATACAGAATGTTTCTATTTCATTTCCAGAAATATTTCTTACACATTTTATTTACTAATAAATAAATGTCAGCAATGCTTGTGCATGTTTGTATTCTTTAGGAGTTTTTGGAATCATATGGTATATTTTCTGGCTACTGCTTGCATATGAAAGTCCAGCTGTGCACCCCACTATTAGTGAAGAAGAGAAAACATACATTGAGACGACAATTGGAGAAGGCGCCAGCTTAATGAGTGCTACTGAGGTACATCAACGTCAAACCAAACTCAATTGCAGATGATTTGAAAAAATTCGAATGAAAATGTTTTGATTGCTTTCTTTTCAGAAATTCAAGACTCCATGGCGACAGTTCTTCACGTCTATGCCAGTCTACGCTATTATCGTCGCCAACTTTTGCCGCAGTTGGACCTTCTATCTCCTGCTTATCAGCCAACCAGCTTATTTTGAGGAGGTTTTTGGTTTCCCCATAAGCAAGGTGTGTCCTGTTTTGATGCAACCAATAAGAGCATGGGTAGTTTTTTTTTTTTCTTCTTCTTTTTTTTCAAAATTTTTTTTTGCATTTGCCAGTTTCCCGCCACTAGAAAGCTGCCAATCATTTAGACTGAAAGCTATCATGTAACCATATGAAACCATCCGCTGTATCTCCTGTTGTGATGTGAACACTAAGAAGCAAGTGCTAATTGACTTCTTCAGTATGAATAAATTCACATAATTTCATAATTGTCTAGTAAATTTGAATAGAGACATTTAATTAATTGGGGAGGAAAGTAATGGCACCCGCCCACCCACGCATGTCCAGTTTTATTCAGCCGACCACAGATGGCGGAAAAATCGTTCAGATTTGAGGTTGAAATTTACTGACAATAGGCTAATCTTTTTTCGTGGATGCTGGCATTCAACATCATCTCTTAGGTGGGCATTTTGTCAGCCGTGCCTCACATGGTGATGACCATCATTGTGCCGATCGGCGGGCAGCTGGCAGACTACTTGAGGAGCCATAAAATCCTGTCCACCACAGCTGTGCGCAAAATCATGAACTGTGGAGGTTGGTACTAACTTAAAACCAGTTCTCAAAAAAAAAAAAAATAATAAATTCAGTCAGTAAAACATGTTATCAAGTTATCAATATGATGAACATGTGCTCCTTTTTTGAATGTGTGGCTCTCAGGTTTTGGGATGGAAGCCACACTGCTGCTGGTGGTGGGATTCTCACATACACGTGGAGTAGCCATCTCGTTCCTTGTCCTGGCAGTGGGCTTCAGTGGTTTCGCCATATCAGGTTGGAGTAATGTGAGCATGTATTATTTATTCATATCCAGCAATAGCTTGTCAATAAAGTGGATCTATGAACCTCAGGCTTCAACGTGAATCACCTTGACATTGCACCGCGTTATGCCAGTATCCTGATGGGAATCTCCAATGGTGTAGGGACACTGTCTGGTATGGTGTGTCCTCTCATCGTTGGAGCACTGACCAAACACAAAGTGGGTGGTGCTCTAATTGTTGATATGTGCATTTGCATACAGTGGTTTACAGCAAAGGACAAGTTCCAAGGTATAAATGTTTTACCAGTAGACAGCAGTATTTACATAACTAGGAGTAGTGAAGTTCTCATATAGTTCTCGGATGTCTTTGCATCAGGATACAATTTTGCCTGTTATGATTAAACTCCTGTGTGATGGCATGCATTTCCATTTTCTTAAACAGACCCGGCGAGAATGGCAGAATGTGTTCGTGATTGCTGCCTCGGTCCATTATTGCGGTGTGATCTTTTATGCCATTTTTGCTTCGGGTGAAAAACAAGACTGGGCTGACCCCGAGAACACTAGTGAAGAGAAGTGCGGCATCATCGGAGAAGACGAACTTGCCCAGGAGATGGAGACCAGCTGTGACAGCTCCCTGGCTAGCAATAAGATGAAGTCTTATGGCTCCACTACAGAGAACTCAGCTGGACGCAAAAAGGGGTGGAAAAAGAAAAGAGGTGTGACCATGCAGGAGGAAGATGAAAGAGGACCATCGCATTATGAGAACGGGGACTATCAGGAAAATTATCAATGACATTAGGGTTCATCAAGAGCCCAGGACTCCTCTCACCTTACTGGTGTGCTTCTGAGGTGATGACATTAAAACGAAGATCTCCACCGCAGCTCCACTGGATCCATGCAACTTTACCCATGTGGCTGTGCAATATGATAATAGCTTTTTTTTTTTTTTTTGCAATTAATTTTATTTTGGCTCCTTTCTGACTGTCCTTTCAGAAATTACATAAGAATGTTTATAAGGTCAGATTTCTTCGTTAGATATCAGTGTCTGTGGTTGTGTGATTGGCTATGCTGGGATGAAGACAGTTCTAAAAATTATTTTATCTGTTTCCTAATATTAAATTTTGAGAATTTTGCAGATTCAAAATGTCCAAAAAGAAAAGAATTCAATAAAATGTATTAAGTTTGTTAAATATTAATAAAGAATAAACAAATAATAATAAGGAGAATAAGAAGAAGAATAAATCATCAACATTGATATGGTCATATAAATATAAAATTATTACTTTAAAATTCATCAATTGTCATAATCAATTCGTAGAAATTATGCATACATATATTTTTACCTTGGTTTATTAAGGCCTGTCGTTTTAACCTATGCAATAAAAGATAAATATAAAAAAAATTGTGTGAATATTTATACTGGATCATAGTGAACACGGTGACCTTTCCTTCTTCGAATTGTTCATTTGCATTTCTAATGTAGGGGCAACCTGCAGCTTTGTTTCTAATCCTGGCAAATCAACCAAAACACCTGCTTTATTTTAATATGTCATGAATCTTATTGAGGTTTAGTGTTTAGCTCCACAAGGAGACACACTGGTTCACATAAATATAGCATTTATTCATTCAAAATCATTTTTAATCGTGACAATGTACCGATTTAACACAAAACAAGATGAAAATGTAATAACTCGTGTTCAAAACCAGCAACGTGCCTCTTTTATAAGCACTGCTTAGCTCTATTGTCAGTGTACTGTACATTTATTGATGAAATGGATGTTTAAATGTAAATGTTTATCTGTACCTGTTTAATTTAAGACAAATAAAGTAAATGTTTCGATTCATGCTGTCTGTTTGTTTCAGTTTATTAATGTAGTTTATTGCACTTTATTGCATTAGTTTTTATTGTACATCTTTCATTATTTGAACTAATCTGCCAAAGTGCAAGCTGACTGTTATACAGTAAATGATGCATCCTGAACATTCCTCAGTCATTTCAATGTTTTTTGTCCTATTATTAAAAAAAAATATTTATTTATTTATTATTATTTTGGTAGTGGTACTGTTGTTTTACACCACTAATGAGCCATAAGTGAGGAAACAGTGTTGCTCACTAACTAGACCTCCTTTCTTGTGAGCTGTCCATGTTATCATCTTATCCTGTGCTTGTTTATGCTGCATTGCTTAAAGTGGCTCATTAATAAGAGCTGACAAATCTCTGCTGGTTTGTATCATGTGGACGTAAACATCCTTTCCTTTATCACTTTTCAACTGAACATTTTATTCCAACAACAGCATTTCATCTTCTAACCGAGTCTGGCGTTCAGTATTCTCATATCAATATTCTATAATTACCACACAGCAAAATATACTCTAGAAATTCTTTGCATTTTAAATAAAGTGCATATTGGAGGGGGGGGGGTCACTTTAAATACATTTTTTGATTACATTATTGAATTAATTTTGAGGAATCAGTCTGCTATGGCACCATAGCAGCTCCACTGGATCCATGCAATCTCAATAATGTACTGTAAGTGAGCCTACTTTTAGATAGAACTTGTAAAAGTTCAAGGTCATGGACCATGTTATAACACGTCTGACACTAACACAATTTTGTCACAAATGTTGAAGGGTCATGTTTAAGGGGCAGTTTCCAGGTTTAAACAGCTCCTCGATTGTTTTATCTCACCATCCAGGCTTTTATGTGACTTTTTATGATCTGGTGTGGTTCTAAACCCGTAAGTTGTACATACCTGTACATTTAATGTGAGATCAAATGTCAGACATGGTGGCCTTCGAGATAATAAACTATCGGCAGATAACGCTGTGCCTCTTAATGTAAAATCTTGTAAATATTTAACAGAATTAGGTTGAATTGATAATAAAACAGCTTCTGTCTATGATCTGGCAATTTTAATATCATTCCTGTTGGGCCACACTAATGGTGAATAAAGTCCATGACAACAGTATACAGTAGCTCGTAGTAAAGTCACAATGTGTGTGTGTGTGTGTGTGTGTGTGTGTGTGTGTGTGTGTGTGTGTGTGTGTGTGTGTGTGTGTGTCTGACTATGTGTGTGTGTCCTTCTCTCAAGGCCAACTACTCCCTATTCCCCTCTTCACTCTCTGAGAGACAGCTACACAAACAGAAAAGAGCCAATGGCAAAGGTTTTGTTTATTTCAGAATGCTTTGTGTGTTGACTCAAAATGGCCCACTCTGGATGGAGCAATAGCCAGTAAATGATTAAGAGCTTATTCACAATTAAAGCAGTACTGGCCTTCATCATAGTTCAGGTTAATTTGCTTTCAGGACTGGGGTGTCTGGTGTGTGTGTGTGTGTGTGTGTGTGTGTGTGTGTGTGTGTGTGTATATATACTATAGTCACCCCCTATACGTGATTATTAAGCTTTTTTTCCCCAAAGCAACAATTTTTGTGGATGAGCAGAAACTGTCAGTGGTGTTAAGAAAAAAAATTCAAAGGAAAGTCTATACGGAATTTTTTATGGTTTTTGTCCTCAGGTCTCTCCGCTAGATTTCCACTTCCCAAAACCATGAATGTAGGTGCACTGGATATGCTAAAATGCCTATAGGTTGGAATGGATGCATAAAGATTATTGTTCAGACAGTAGATATATTCCTGACCCATCAGAGACAAGCTAAGTGAACTGAAAAAAAAAGTGAGATTTGAGCAGATTCTAGATACCATGTGTCATAACAAGGTCAAAGTGTCCTTTATTGTGAGATTGACTATATACAGTAGGAAGACATAGTGAATACATAGTGAAATCAGACAACATTCCTACAGAACCATGGTGCTATATAACAGGATTTAAAAAAATGAAACGAGGCTATGTATATCGAAAAATAATTACAAGAAATGACTCTACAAAACAGTGGATGCATTTGTAATCAGTTGTGTGTGCGTGAGTGTGTGTGTGTGTGTGTGGTCTCTGCTTGGGAGTAGTTTATGCTGGACTGATATCTAGGGAGGTAATGGTACTGTTGTATTTGTGGGGCTGTCAGCCAAGGTTTGGGGGATGATGGGAAAAGCTGGGTGAGAGGGTAGGGGGAGGATTATTAGCCCTAATGGAAAGAGAGTTTAATTAATAACTACTGTCCCCTTTCCCCATGACCTGATCTGTCCGGCCCAGGCTCCCACCACAAGCAGCTATTTGTCCAACACTGATGATTCCAAGTATTTGTTAGAGTTCTGAAGGATCATATATTATGTGAAGCAGACTGGAAGCAGAGATCAACCCAAAGAATAAAAAGGAGGTAAGAAAAGAACATTTTAAATATCATAACAACAACAACAAAAAAAACAATAATAATAATGAAAAATGCAATTGTACAGTGGCATAGGAAAAGGCACGACAGTTTTACAGACCTAAAGGAATAATAATGTTATAATCTTGTAAACAATAAAATGTTTTTTTATTATAGAACCTATGGGTTTTGCAAAATATTAGAAATCTTTAGAAATATAGAATCTTTGAAAAAACATATTTATTAACCTTAGCTTAAGAGTTATAAAAAGTAAACAATGGGTAATGACATTCAGTGACCTTGCACTAATCTGACTTGTGTGTGCTATTACAAACGTGCAGGCAATATGACATGGGAATTATTGTACAGACTCAAATATTTTTCATCTTAAACAGCATAGCTACTGACATTATCTACTGACAAATAGCCATATAAAAACCTGTATCACTATACAGACAAGGATGGCCAAAGGTGTAGAGACAAAACTGAAATAATACTTTTAATGACATTCTAAAATTGTTTCAATAATTTGACAATCAAAATAGGAATAATTCATTATTTTATGCAATGACATTGCTATACAACAATGAATATTTAGTATGGAGTCATTTGTTCTTAAAAACCTCCTGGAGTCAGAAAGACTTGCTCAATCCATGCCTGCTTGATTTACTCCTAAAGATCATGTAGCGAAATTTGCCACAGAAGTTCACAATTTTTCTCCCCAGTTATAGCCATTTTTGAGTAGAGGTAGCATCATAAAACCTTTGTGTACTTTAATTAACTTTATGACATCCGGCAATATTAGTACTGTATATAATATAATATAATATAATATAATATAATATAATATAATATAATATAATATAATATAATATAATATAATATAATATAATATAATATAATATAATATAATATTATATTATATTATATTATATTACATAAATGTTAGCACTATGGCTTCTCACCTCCAGGGTTCAATTCAAAGGGCTTATCCCAGGAGACTGGAGACTTAGGGGACAAGGCGGGGTACACCCTGGACAGGGTGCCAATCCATCACAGGGCATACACATACACACACACACACACACACACACACACACACACACACACACACACACACACACACACACACACACACACACACACACACACACACACA
>JAAGKR010001636.1:86766-117533 GCA_011419295.1 Clarias macrocephalus
CAATATTAGTACTGTATATAATATAATATAATATAATATAATATAATATAATATAATATAATATAATATAATATAATATAATATAATATAATATAATATAATATAATATAATATAATATAATATAATATAATATAATATAATATTACATTATATTATATTATATTACATTACATTACATTACATAAATGTTAGCACTATGGCTTCTCACCTCCAGGGTTCAATTCCCACCTCGAGTCGGTGTGTGTGAATGTTTTCCCTAAATGGCTATGGCTATGTTGGATTGGCACTTTGAGTCTCATGTGATTGGCTCCAGGTTTCTAAACCCTGGAAACCTAAATAATTTCCTCACTCATTCATCATCTACACCGTTTTATCACCCATAGGTGGATATGGAGACAAAGGGCTTATCCCAGGAGACTGGAGACTTAGGGGACAAGGCAGGGTACACCCTGGACAGGGTGCCAATCCATCACAGGGCATACACACACACACACACACACACACACACACACACACACACACACACACACACACACACACACTAACATTCACACACATTATGGGCAATTTGGGAATGTCAATTAGCTTAATCGGATATTCTTTAGACTGTGGGAGGAAACTGGAATATCTGGAGAAACCCACTAAGCACGGAGAGATCATGCATGCACACAGACCGAGGCGGGAAGCGAACCAATATCGTATCATATTGTATCGTATCGTATCATATAACATTTTCTGTGAAAGTCCTAAGTGTTTAATTTTTAATTCTTTGTGGTTGTATACAGAAGCCAAATGTAAAAAAAAAAAAAAAACTTATATTTGTTCCAGATGTATGGATCTGAATGTACTTATAATATTGTGCATTGAACTTAATTAATTTTTTTTTACTTTAGGGTTAATCCCATCATCTCTGTTTTGCATTAAGGAATCAGACAAATTTTGGCCCTAGTGCCAACATACATAGACGTCTGGATGAATGAGTGGGTAGGCCCTGATGTCAATGTTGTGGGACCTCTGCAGATGCCACCAAGTGATGGCTTCTCCCTACCAGATGGATCCCACTTCTTCGGTAAGTACATCCAAACTCTCTCCCACATCCTCTAAAAATAAAGAATAATGATGAAAATCATAATCTTTCATCATTTCATTAACAAAACTGTTGTGCAAAATCCAAGACACAACATACTAAATTGTGGGGGGGAAAAATCTTTGTTACTCTTCCCAATATATCAGTATGCAGTGTGTCTAAAAAAAATCATGTGTAAAAGTGTCTTTGCTTTTTACGATCCAGCTACATGTAATAGATATTCTGTAGAAATGAGACCATCAGGTTAATAAGCAACCATGTCAACCTTTGTTCCCCTTGGCACTATCGAGCCAAGATTTAAGTCATCCTGAAGTGGCTGGGTTTTATGAAAGGAGAGCTCTTTTCCAGCAATGAAAAAGAAGGAGTTACTTTGATGAATTGAAAATGTTCTCTGTTGGTCATGTTTTGGCCCAGAGGCAGATGATTGGTGCCCACACTGGGTTCTGCTGAAATGTTCATGGGGCAGGAAAGGACTTCAGGTTGGTACATAATATCTTGTATGGAGTCAGAAAGAGTGAATGGAACATTTCAAACGTAATAAAAGTGTAATTTCAGTGTAATGGGTAAGGGGTGTACATTATGCTTTTGTGCTATCTTTATAATACAGAGGCCATGCTGATAGTTTTGTGTCTAAGTAATTATGGTTGAAATAAAAATATGTACAGGGCGGTGTGACAGACGCATTTGTTTTAAACGGATTTTCACTTTTTTTTTTTTTTTTTACACAAATTCGATTTACGTAATCATATGTGTGAATTCAGAGTAAATTAATCGTGGATAAACAAATAGAATGTGGTTAATTAATTCTGACGTTATTTTATGGAGTTTGGAAAGTGCGGCAAAATGTTAAGTTCATATCTAAAACTGTTTCCTGAGTAACATTCTTTACAAAATGCTCTCATGATAGAAAATTTGTAATATATACTTGACTCAATACAATCATAGAAGGTTAACTAATTACATGTGGTTAGTATTTATATCTTTTTACAACTTCTTTTGTATAAAATCAAGCAAGCCATTTCCATTCATTTTTCAAAAAAAAAAAAATATATATATATATATATAGATATAGAGAGAGAGAGAGAGAGAGAGAGAGAGAGTTTTTTTTTTTTACTCTACTGTGGTGCCTGTGCTGCTAAATGGTCAGGTAACAGTACTACTATTTGTTGTACTTTGCCAATTACTGCTTTGGTACTGGGTACATGAACACTGTGTGCCCATCTCCATGCTGTTAACTTGAGCTTTGTAGTTCGGCAACATGTGTAAACTGACAGCCGGCAACCGTCTCCTCCTCTTTCAGATATTCTGGCAGAGCAGAGCAGCCCTCTGCTTCAGGACCAGGAGGTCTTGTCTTTCGGCAGCTATCCAGGCATGCAGTACTCCACAATGGAGCAATCCATGTCCTCGCCATCGTACTACTCCAATCAGCACTACTATCCCCAGTACAGCACAGAGGAGTGGTGCTCCCCATCTTCCATGCTGGAATTGAGGAAAGGCCAACTGGATGGAAGCTTCGAGTCGGAGCTTGAGGAGCCAACCCCTGTTGTTCCCACTGTGTACAAGAGACCCAGACATCCTGCCCATTCAGGCAGGTTCAAAGGAGAAGAACTTTGTGTGGTGTGTGGGGACAAAGCCTCAGGGTACCACTATAACGCCCTCACGTGTGAAGGATGTAAAGGTGAAGAACAGAGATTGCTATGATGGTTTGAGATGAGCTTATGGCATAACAAATGTTGCGGTACTCTATCTGCCCACTGGAATTTGTGGATGTATACATTCTGCATTTCAGTCACTCCACTGTATTATGTTTAGCTTTACTTTAAGCAGTCTCATGCCAAACGTCTATGTCAGCAACCGGTTCAAGCTCCTCTGAATTCCTCACTTGTACTAAATGCATAATCGTAGTACATCTTCACAGCACATTTGAGACAGTAACCCAGCCCCTATAACTCTGACGCAGTACATGACTTGAAACCCCATGATCCAATTATAGCTCTTTGAAAAAGCCTTGGCTGAATGACTGCCAGTGTAATTCCACCTGTGCATGGACAATGCCCAAAGGGCAGCCGCTGGGCTGTACTCTCCAAGTCCCAGAAGCTCGATGCTCCCTCACGCCCAGTCTAGATTTGGTTCCCTCTCAGCTTTCTGCTGAATAATGACGCAAGCAATTGGACCCTTGTGCTTCCATGCAATGTTAATGTGTGTCATTGTGTTCATCAGCTCATGCTAGAATGTGTAATTACTTGTCCAAGAAGCACTGGACTGCAGAGGTCTGATGCCTGGAACTAGGCATGGAGCAGTACTATGTTACAGCATCATGTGTAACTTACACTGAAATAAACTAATCATTTAAAGAAGCATTATCAAGGTCAAATAGATGTGATGTTTAGTTGTTATCTCCAGATATCGTCTCATATTACAAACCAAAAAAATATGTACCACTGGTGTTTCATCAAAAGTTTTAGAAATTGTCATTTGCACTGAAAGCTTGCATACACTAATTGTTTAATGATGCCATATATTGCATTCTTGCAGGGTTTTTCAGAAGAAGTATAACTAAGAATGCGGTATATAAGTGTAAAAGTGGAGGGAACTGTGAGATGGACATGTACATGCGCAGAAAGTGCCAAGAATGCCGACTACGGAAGTGCAAAGAGATGGGAATGCTTGCGGAATGTGAGTACGATAAATTCATCAAGGTCAACAACTTCTCCCATGATCAAGACATATCCACCAGTTAATATCAGACCCATTTGTACGAATGTTTAAATCACCCTAGATAAGATTATGGTCAAACAAACTTTTTGAGTTTCAAAAGTCTTTGCAGATGTTTTTATGAAGACGTTCTATGTACCCTAACTTCTCACTTCTAACTCATAACATTCTATTACACCACCATATCACTAACTGACTGTCAGACAATGGACACTGGCTGAGATCAAACAGATCTCAGTGTTTTATTACAGAACCAGGAGCTAATATACTTCAATTGAGAGACAGAAAGTTTGACAGTCCTGAAACGTATGATCATAGGGTTCAAAAATATAAAAAGAAGGCATTTTTAAAGACTTTGTGAAATCCACTAACTGTATGGAAGAAGAGAAACCAGAGAACCTGGATAAATTTCATAAGATGTGGAGAACATACAAAACTCCTTATACTGTAGGTAGCAAACCCCAGAACTACCAAGGTGCCACTGTTGGGCTCTTGGACGCAAGCCCATAACAATGTCTGCGTGTTGTACCACGGTGCTGCCAGACAATAGCAAAGCATTTATCAAATATGTATGCTCCTTCAAGTAAGGTTCAACCTAGAACTTAATTGTTTATTACTATTTTTTTTTAATAAATTGGTCTCTCTAGGTCCCTAGAGGAGTGCTTTACTATCAGAGAAGGTTTTAAGTGGAACCTCTTTTATAGAGAACCTCAGTATAAAACCATACTGTAACTATTCAAAAAAAATCCTTTAAAACCCTATGAAATCACCTCTGAGTCTTTGAAGTTGTGCTGCCTAACTGAGAATGTCTCTGAATGGTGAGTTTTAATGAAATGAAAGAACAGCTGCCATGAAGGACAGGTTTGATGAATGCATTCTTACGATGCTCCCCAGTGATGAAGAACAATTAGGCACACTACAGTGCATGGAGCTGTCAGGTAAAGTGAAGAGCAGGCTGTACTCAGCTACTGTTGCTCATGAATAGTACATTAACGTGTATATAAATATTGCAGACGCCAGGCATTCACCGTTCGGCCTGTTCCTGCTGCGTGTCCAGTCAAACACTCGCTAATCTGGCCTGGAAAGTGTCCAAAGTCTGTCCCAGAGTATTCACTGAGGGGGCTGTTCCTGAAAGGTCACGCGTGTACCTAAAACAGTGTCTGTCCAAAAAAAGTAGCAAAAAAATGACAGGTTTGTCAAATAGCAAAAGCAACGAAAATATTTGGTTGGAAAAAAACAGTGATTAGTGACTACTTAAACATTTGGTGAAGTTGCAATCTTTGCACTGAAGTAAGAGCATTTCCATTTGCACAATGTACAGTACTGAGAACTCACAGGTTCTATTTCAAGAAACCAATTATGGACAAGTAACCATTTATTATTAGTGAAGCTAATCAGAAAAAAAGCTTCAGTTTTCATTGGAAGTATAAATATTGGCCTTTGTAGGAATGAAAAAGGGTCAAGTGTACAAACTTCCAGTGGCGCTCTCTCTCTCTCTCTCTCTCTCTCTATATATATATATATATATATACTATACTAAAATGATATTCGTGGGAAAAAATGGCATAATTTTTTTTTCCATGCTTTGTTGCTTTGTTCGTTTCCTCTATGTCCCCCGGCTTCTTCCCATAGAAAAGCTTGAATTGTAGGCTGATATACTGTATGTTTCCAAACTATATGATTGGCTGTGTTGGTGTATGAGTGTATGCAGTGCCTGAGCCCTGCAATGGGCTGGCACCCCATCCAGAATATGTCCCATGGAAAATGAATGAATATAAAAAATATATTTAAAAAAATCAATCAAAATGTAAAAATAATGAAAGACATACATATTTGGCATTACCAACCGTTTATAGGGAAATTGGATTGATGTTCTTAAATACACTGTTGTGCAGTAAATGACTGGTAGGTAGTTTTCTTCTTGGGTAGGTAGTTTCGTCTCAGCATGTCCCAGACAACCTTAATGAAAAAAAAAACTTTATATTGTCACACTGAGCTGATTACAGCACTCGGTGCTCCTCTTGTTTTATTGTTGCAGTGGGGCCTGGATTGGTGGGCGTGCTTTCTAAGATACTGTACCCCATATTAACATGTTAGCACCTTTACAATATAACACCAATATAATAGCAATATGGGAAAATATAAGCTGCATCGTTGGGCTAATTTGCACAGCATACAGTACTTCCTTGAGCCTGCCATACTTCATATACATACTACATATATCAGAATGTACTGTACCTCCCTAATCCCAAGATTAGTAAATAGACAGCTTAACAAAATAAGCTAACAAAACAAATACTTAGCTTTATTTATTTATTTATTTATTTATTTATTTTGCTCTCACCAAAGAGTTCTTATTACTTTTACAGGTTTGGCCACGCATGGTGGTTTTGCCTCTATAATTGAAGAATCTACAAAACACTGTGGGCTGTTCTAAATGTACTAGCTCACTCACATTAGCTGCCCTAGCTAAGCTAGCCAGAAGACCTTTAGCTTCCTCAGACAACTACAGTATAGTCCACCGCTTTGCTGTAAAATAATGATAACAACCCCTCATTTTATCCTTGTGATTTGGTGTGTTGGCTTCATTTAATTGTTTTATTTACAAGAGTGACAAAGATGAGCTAGTTGCTAGTTACACATTGAACATATGAACAAGGAAATGGATGGAACCATCGGTCTTCTCATTCTACATTCTGTTTTGATGGGTTTGTTGTAACCAGGTTTGCTAACAGAGATCCAGTGCAAGTCCAAAAGGCTCAGGAAAACCCCCAAGACCTCGTCGGAAGATAGTACAGGAGACGATGCAGAGATGGGAGACAGTGGTGATGCTAAGCAGGTCACGTCCACAACAAAAGCCATAAAAGTGAGTGCACAATGCAAACATTCCTGTACAGTATATTATTTAGAGTTTATACCAAACAGCACATGACTTGAGCTGATTTATAATTTTTATTTTTATTTTATGTGAACGTGATTTAAGGGTATTTACATATACACATGCTCACACGTTTAAATTCAGTTTAGTCACTCATTTCTGGTAGCAGTGTCAATCTTCGGAACATATACCTCTGATGGATTTAAACCAAGAGGAACACTGTTGATGTGAATTACATGATGATATTTTTCATAATAAATCTCTTTTTCTTTAGGAAAAAGTGGAACTAAGTCAAGATCAACAGGCTTTACTAAGTTATATTCTTGATGCATACAACAAACATCGCATTCCTCCTGATATGGCCAAGAAACTGGTACTTTATTCTAAGCAGCTATATTTGTATTAAATTTCTATATATTTTGTAAAGACTATTAACCCTGTAAATGTATTTAACACCTATAAGCTTCATTCTTCTCACATTTATTGAAGGTATTAATTTAAGACTTTAACCTCTGCTACTGCTAAAGTCAGTAAATTAGTACAGAGCCTATCCTATGTTCAGTAAATGTTTAGCCACAGTTTCAGTATGGTTATATAAGCCCTGCTAACAGCTCGTACAGCCATAAAACACCTACAGTAGTACTTTGCTTAAGTGTCCAACTTTTTACAGCTTCAAGAACAGTTCAGCACAGAGGAGAACTTCCTGCTTTTGACCGAGATGGCAACAAGCCAGGTTCAGGTTCTGGTCGAGTTCACTAAAAACATCCCAGGTCAGGATACTTTTTTAAAATATCAACAAACAAATCAACACTATTTTTTGGTTTTATCAAGTTTAGTTGATAGTTCAAGTTTTTGTAGTAGCTTCTTGATTGTCTGTGTACAGGTTTCCAGTCTCTGGACCATGAGGACCAGATCGCTCTTCTAAAGGGTTCAGCGGTTGAGGCCATGTTCTTGCGTTCAGCGCAGGCCTTCACCAAAAAGATGCCTCAAGGACACACAGATGTGCTGGAAGATCGAATAAGGAAGAGTGGTAGGTTCCGCTTATCATGTCCAATATTCTAGGATAAGAATGGAAAATGGAATAGTAAAGAAGGGCTTTATATATATATTTCAAATTTAAATATTAGGCTTTTCTTGGTTAATTACGCACTATGTATTCAAATAGTAATGGCTTGGTATTTTTTAATTTCAATTTTTTTTTGTATGGCTTGGTCATTAATTTATCAAGTGGTGACTGTATAGTGACAGTTTTTTAATTATCGTAAATTTCCAACTACTTATTCAGTGATATCTGGAAAAGTGTCTACAGTGTCTTGCAAAAGTATTCACTTTTCTGCATTTTGTTACGTAATCCAAAAAATGGAAATGTGTTTTATTGAGATTTTATGTGATGGACCAATGCAAAGTGGCACATAATTGTCACGTGGAAGGAAAATGATAAAAAAAATTTTTTAAAAGTTATCAGAAGAAAAAAAAAAGAAAGAAAAGTGTGCCATACATTTGTATTCAGCCCCTCCTGAATAATGGTTTGTAGAGTTTGCAAGTGTTTTGGGGTATGCCTCTACCACCTTTGCATGTCTAGAGAGTAAAAATTTGCCTATTCTTCTTTGCAAAATAGCTCAAGATCAGTCACACTGGATGGAGAGCGTTTGTGAAGAGCAATTTTCAAGTCTTGCCACAGATTCTTGTTGGAAAGTCTATTAAATATTTGGATATACGTCTGGAATTTGACTCGGTCATTCTAACACAATGAATATGCTTAGATCAAAATCATTCCATTGTAGTTTTGGCTGGACGTATGTTTAGGCTTGTTGTCCTGCTGGAAGGGTAACCTCTGCCTCAAGTTCTGTTAAGGAACTTTTTGCCTTTTCACAAAAGGCATCACCACAACATGTTCCTGCCACCTCCATGTTTCACAGTGGGGATGGTGTGTTCAGAGTAATGTGCATGTGATTTTGTATTTAGGGCAAAAAGTTCATTTTGGTCTCATCTGACCAGAGCACCTACGTCTGCATGTTTGCTACACTTGGCTTGTCACAAACTGCAAACGGCACTTCTTATGGCTTTCTTTTAACAATGGCTTTCTTCTTGACACTCTTCCATAACGGCCAGATTTACACCTAATAGTTGTCCTGTGGACAGATTCTCCTACCTGAGCTGTGGATCTCTGTAGCAACTCCAGTTACCATGGGCCTCTCCCATACTTTTTCCATTTTTGGATGGTGGAATGAACATTGCTCCGTGAGATGTTCGAAGCTTGGGATATTTTCTTTAAAACCTAACCCTGCTTTAAACTTCTCCACAACTTTATCCTTGACCTGTTTGGTGTGTTCCTTCATAATGCTGTTTGTTCACTAATGTTTCACCGAACAGCTGTATTTATACTGTGATTAAATTGCATACAGGTGATCTCTATTTATTAATTAGACGACTGAAGGCACCTGGTTCCCCTGGATTTTAGTTGGGGGTGTCAGAGTAAATGGGACTGAATACATATGCATGCCACACAAAATTTTTAAACCGTTTATCATTTTTCTTCCACTTCACAATTATGTAAAACTTTTTGTTGGTCAATCACATAAAAATTTACGTTTGTGGCTGTAACGTGGAAAAATGTGGAAAAGTTTAAGGGGTATGAATACTTTTGCAAGGCACTGTAAGTAGTTCAGTTATACAATTATGTGAACCATCTAGCTTTCAGAAACTAGTATAGACAGTATCTAGTCTTATTTGTAGGTCAGTGTAGGTCAACTGGTTCATATTACCACATATAAAGTTCCAAAGAGACAGTGGTGTGCTGAACTCTGTTTCCTATGAGCACACCTTTTAATTGTTTTAATTGTTAAAGAACAATAAAATATTTACAATATGTTTTAGCTCCCGAAGTATTTAAGTAGGCTACTTTGCATCAGCTAGATTTATCCAGGTAGGTAAGCAAAAATTTGAAAAGCTGACATGATTAGTAATTATTCAGTAGTTCTCACAGAGGTCTATAAGATCAGTAATTATTGCATGTTGAACTACCATTCCATTAGTTTATCATACTGAATACACAATATTTGTTAGTAGAGCATCCTAGTGGCTTAGCTACTAATATAGTACTAATTATTTTTCCCTGCTTAGTCCCTAAATATTCAGCTAATTCAGCACTGTCACCTTGCACCTCCATAGTCTGGGTCCGATTCCTGGCCAGGCTCGATTCCCGTCTCTGTGTGCATGGAGTTTGCATGTTCTCCCCGTGCTTGGTGGCTTTCCTCCGGTTTCCTCCCACAGTCCAAAGACATGTAGGTTGGGTTAATTGACATTCCCAAATTGGCTGTAGTGTGTGAATGAGTGTGTGATTGTGTAAATGTGTGTGTGCCCAGTGATGGATTGGCACTCTGTCCAGGGTGTACCCTGCCATGTGCCCTAAGTCTCCTGGGATAGGCTCCAGGCCCCCTGTGTCCCTGAATAGAGGATTAAGCGGTATAGATGATGAGTGAGTGTGTATTTATCACTATACACATAGTAATACTTTCTTAGTATTAAATGTATAGCAAAGTCTTCCTGAATGAGCTAAAGAAGGAAATACATTTTAAGGCATTTTTTTTATAGTAGAAATTTTTTTTACCCATTTATTGTGTGATACATGGTATTTAAAAAACTAGTCTGGTTTGGTGACATGTCATAACTTTACACACAAGAACCTTGCACAGAATACAGTAGATGTATTGTATACATGTAATGGAGGTTATTGTGATTTGATTAATTACTTTCAAAACTTTTTTTTTTTTTTAATATGAACTATCCATAAATCTATAGTCTATACCACTAATCTTGTGTTGGGGACCCAGAACCTATCCCAGGGATCTTAGAGAATGGCAACTTGTCTCAGGGCACAATGTCACACACTTCCACACCCAGTCACACACTATGGGCAATTTGGAAATGCCACTCAGCCTGCACCACATGTCTGTGGATCGTGGGAGGAAACCGGAGCACCCAGAGGAAAACTACCAAGCACTGGAAGAACATGCTAGATTTGAACCCCCAGCCCTGGTGGTGTGAATTAACAGTGTAAACCACTCAGCCTTTATATGGACTAATGATTTGTTAATTTATTTGGTACAGAAACTTGGCTTACTGTATTAAGAACGTGCAATTGACAATTGAGGGCAATTGACTCCATATACAGTACGTAGGTGCAGGAATCTTGGAAAATGGTTCAGAGAGTGCAAGGAAATGTTTTTTCAAATCAGTTAATTTTGTCAGCCACGTAGTGGGTGATGGAGTGGTGTCATCTAGGTGCTACTGATATTGCTATATAGTGAATGAATTGCAGAAGAAACTGTCATTTTCTCCCTCTGTAAGAGCTCAGAAATATTCACACCAAAGGCCATCCAAAGAGAAAAAGAAAGCCGCTGTCTAAAGAGGCCATTGTTCTCTATCTAAACATCGAGAGCTCTATTGTCACTTTCTCTGCCTCTTTGCGCTCCTGACATTTCTCTGGTTTGAAGGGTCTTTGATGTGCCTGTGTATGCAAAGTCTTTTTCTCCATCTTTCTCTTTGGATAAATGTTATCCCTCAATCTGAAAGGTTTTGAATGAATATCTGAAAGAATTTAGCATCTGGTAATTGCATCTCGCTGAGTAAAAAAAAAAACGACTGCTCTCTCTCTCTCTCTAACATATACATGAGCATCCTGGTCTATTAGGGTACAATTTCAACAAGGTTCAAATTCAAATTAAATTCTAATTTTTATTTGTCACGAACGCATAAGGTCGGCCCTTATATTAGACTTGATAATAGACACTTATACTTAATTATTTCATTTTTACAATTTCGACATCACCAGTTCTCCCAAGGAGTTAAAATTAGTTGAATTTCACCTCACAGAATTTAATGACCTTTCACTGAGGGTTTTCCCTGATTGGCTGATTCAAAAGGGAGATCATCTCCTGGCTCTTCACACTGAATGCTTTACATCAAAATAGAGCTCTCAGCTCTCATACCCAACAAAGAATAATAATTATACCAATGATAACGATAAAGACAAAGACCTCACACAAAGCATGCAGGCCCTTCAAAACAAGCTCCAAATAGATGGGTTTCTGAGAATGCCACTGAATGTGGAAACACATGCAGCTGCACAGATGAACAGCAGATTCAGCCAGGCCCAGCCGAGTGTTGGGGACAAAGCTTGTATCAATGCTCTTATTGATTTGCAACAGTTTTAATAATAATCATCATCAACGGATATTGGATTGAAATAAATAAAAAAAATACAGTACATTAGTATATATTTCTGTACACATACAGATTGCGTGTGATTTATTTTGCTAGGGTGAAGTGTAAAAAAGTCATTTGGAAAGCCATGAAGCAATCATTACGCACAGCCACATTTTGAATTCTGAAAATTACCTAAAATAAATAAATAAATTTTGTGAATATTAAGGAGACAATCACTTCTGTTATGGCTGTTTTATATATGATAGGCTACACTGCCCCCTAGTGGTCTTAATCTGCTTACTACTGCTACTCGTTGCACACACTTCCACTGGCTTGAGACTACTTGATGAATACATTTTAATTAAAATTTATCCATTATTTGGTGTTTTTTTCATTTATATTATTATATTAAAAAAACACTAATATTATTGTTAAATTTCGAAGTGGTCCAAGTAGTTTGTGTATATAAGTCCTTATGTTTTATTGTTATAAGAAACATATACGATCTGTGAAACTTTTCTAACAGTCATTACTAAGCCTTGTTATGGTAGATTAGTGGACACAGGAAATTTGCCTGTTTCCTGACTATGATTCTTAGTCAACCATGCCAAAGGGGAAAAAACTTTTTTAGCATACTTGTCATAATTAAAGATATTAAAATTTTTACGAGTGAATACAAAATGCAGTGTTTAAATGATGATTCCATTTATTAAGGGGAAAAGGCTGTCCCTACTGTATGTATATAAAAAAATGCCCCATTGCTAAATCATGAATGAAATATGAGTTCAATTTTAATTGACACACCCATGGCTGATTACTGTCAGACCTGTTGAATCAATAAATCAGTTCCATTAAATAGGATGTGTCTGACAAAGTGAACCACACTAAAAGAGTCTAAAAGAGATTTAGACTGAAAAAGGGATTGATCTGCATCATATTGTGTGAGCCTGGAAGTTCAATATAACAGGAGATGTGTTTAAGTTCGTTATTGGAGGCTCAGGTAGACTAAAGGAAACTCCAGTCCTGAACTATCGAGCAAATGCAGTCATGAGTCCTCAGCGAACAGCTAGGCAGTTAGGTATGGTCACAATGTATAAAGTGAATGTGTATATTTAGTGCAGAGTGCAACCAGTGAGGAAACACAGACATGAGGGCTCCCTGAGATCTAAAGCGACCAATCACTTCACCGTCAACAGACCTGAGTGATCAATGAGAGTGGGGAAGACAACATCTAAACATACCAGTTCACCAAAATACCCTACGTCCATGAGTCCTCCAGATCTTCTCCTTTACATAAGGCACATCTATTTACAAAAATGCTTGGCTAAATAAATAGGTTTTTAGCCCAGACTTAAACACTGAGACTGTGTCTGAGTACCGAACATTAATTGGAAGACTATTCCGTAACTTTGGGGCTTTGTAAGAAAAAGCTCTGCCCCCTGCTGTAGTTTTAATAATACACTACTGACAAGCAGCCTGCATCCTTTGATCGAAGTAGGCGTGGCGGATCGTAAGGCACTAGCAGTTCACTCAGATACTGTGGCGCGAGACCATTTAATGCTTTATATATCAATAGTAGTATTTTAAAATCGATGTGAAATTTCACAGGGAGCCAATGCAGTGGAAAGATGGGGGTGATGTTCTCGTATCTTCTGGTTCTAGTGAGGACTCTCACTGCTGCATTCTGGACTAACTGAAGCTTGTTTATGCACCTAGTTGAACAACCAGACAGTAAGGCGTTACAATAGTCCAACCTAGAGGTGATAAAAGCATAAACTAGCAAATGACTGCATCGTTTAGTGACAGTATATTTATCTTGGCAATATTTCTGAGGTGAAAGAATACTATCCTGGTAATATTGTTGACATGAGCTTCAAATGAAAGGCTATAATCTATAATCACACCGAGGTCTTTCACTGTTGCACTTGATGGAACAGAAAGGCCATTTAAAGTTACAGTGTGATCAGAAAGCTTTCTTCTAGCTGCTTGTGGTCCTATGACTAGAACTTCTGTCTTATCAGTCTCATAAGCAGAATGAAGTTAATTAACATCTAATCTCTGATGTCCTGCACACATTGCTGAACTTTAGTAAGCTGTTTTTTTTTTTCATCTGGTTTTGCTGGGACGTATAACTGTGTCATCAGCATAACAATGAAAACTAATACCATGCCCACTAATTATGTTGCCCAGAGGAAGCATGTAAAGAGAAAAAAAGCAGTGGGCCTAAAACTGAACCCTGAGGAACACCAAACTCCACTTAAGAACATGCAGAATAGTCTATTTAGATCTATGAACTGATAACGATCGGTCAAATAGGATCTGAGCCAAGAGAGGGTCGTTCCCTTCATTCCTTCTACATTTTCTAATCTGTGAAGGAGAATACTATGATCAATAGTGTCAAAAGCTGCGCTGAGGTCGAGTAACACAAGTATAGTGATGCAACCCTGATCAGAGGCCAGTAGGAGGTCATTTAGTGCATACTGTAACAAGTGCTGTTACTGTGCTGTGATGGGGCCTAAATCCTGACTGATACAGTTTGTTTATGTTATTTTTATGTAGAGATTAGCATAGCTGCTGCTACTACCTTTTCCAGAATCTTAGAGATAAAGGGGAGGTTTGATATTGGCCTATAATTTGACAGCTGACAAGGGTCAAGGTCAGGTTTCTTAATTAGTGGTTTAATAACTGCTAATTTAAAGGATTTTGAAACATACCCACTGCTGAGTGAAGAGTTAATTATTTTCAACATAGTTTCTCATCTGCTTGAGAAAATGTGTCGGTATAGGATTTAATTCACAGATTGACGATTTTGAAGAAGAGATGAGTAAAATTAGTTAATTCTCGTCAAAGGGGAGTGAAGTATTCTAGGTTCTGATGTGATGTGGTTAATTTATTATATGAATCACTTAAATTGTCTGTTTTCAAAGCCTGAATTATTTATTTATATATTTTTTGCCTAATATTTAAGTTACTGAAAAAGTTCATGAAGTCCTCACTACTACAGTGGTCTTATTTCTAGTTAATTTAGCTATGGTATTAAATAAAAATCTAGGATTATTTTTGTTATTTTCAATAAGAGTGGAGAGATACGTTGATCTAGCATCACTGAGAGCTTCTTCTTCTTTCTTTTTTAGGTTAGGATGCTCTCCTTCCATGCTATATAAAAAACTAACAATTTAGTTTGACGCCATTTACGTAAAAAATTTTTTGAGCAGTCTGTTTTAAAGTGTGCTTGTGATCATTATACCAGGGAGTGAGTATCTGATCTCTAATCATTTTCCTTTGAACTGGAGCAACATTATCTAATGTATAACGAAATGTTGACTCTAAATATTCAGTTGCCTGATCGAGTTCTGCGGGGTCAGATGCTGATCCAATCAAAGTTGGTAACTCTGGGAGATTACTGATAAAGCTCTGTGTGGTATTTGATGTGAACGTATATTTAATGTGGTAGCACTGTGCTGTCCGTACATTATTACTATGACACAATTTTAATTAAGACAAGACAGTGATCTAAGATAGCTTCAAACTGTGGAATTGTGGTTATATATTTTATACTTAATTCGAAGGATAATATTAAATCGAAAGTATGACTGACCTGCTTTATAGAGTGGGTCCTACTACACACTGATTTACTCCTTCTGAGTCCAGTATGAACATAAATGCTGTTCTAAGAGGGTATTCTGGATTCTCAAAATGAATATTAAGGTCTCCAGCACTTAACGCTTTGTCTACAGAAACGACCAGGTTTGAGAGAAAATCTGCAAATTCACAGAGAAATTCAGCGTCTCTGGCCCTGGGGGTCTGTAAATGATAATTAGTGGGATTGACTGAGGAGACTTCATACAGTATTTGTAGGTAGACTTTTTATGTTACCATAGAGAACTTCAAAAGCATTAAATTTGTGTCCGTGTTTTTGTACGATAGTCAGATTATCATTGTAAATAACTGCGACGCCTCCTCCTCTACCAGTTAGCCGAGGCTGGTGTAGCTGTATCCAGGAGGAATAGCTCCTCGTCCTGTTTCTCTTAAAAAGCCCCCTGCACCACAATCAAGCTTAAGGTTGACATGGAATCCTGTCAAGTCAACCAGGAGTGTTCCCTGCCAAGTCAAGCTCAACTCAGGGGCTGATGTTGCAGCTTTCCATGCCATGCTCAAGCCAGAGACCACTGGAGTCACCACTAAGCCATGTTCAACCTTGGGGTTGATGGGGGAGCCTCCCAAGCCAAACTCATGCCTGAGACTGATGAGATGTGCTTCCAATCCACAATTATAACAGAGGCTGATTGAGCAGCTTTTCCAGCCAGTGTCATGACAGAGGCTAATTGAATGGACGTCCACATCATTCTCAATCCAGAGGCCAATGAGCCTTCAATGCCATGCTAAAGTCATAGATTGATATGGCGGACTCGTATCTTAATTTTGCCTTGACTTTTTAACATTGTTTGCTGATCATCTGCCTTTGTCTACAGTATATGCTGACTATTCTGCAAGTTGTTTTTATACCATTGCAAAGTATAATAAAAGTCTGTTGACCTGCACCTTCATCCATGACAATAGTCACAGCTCAAAAATACTTAAATGATCATTATTTGTCACAGTAATTAATTACCATTTTGGACGTTTTGTACTTCATCTATTTAATATGCGTGCTCTTAATCAAGCAAATTTACAATTTTTTGTTTTTGACATTACAAACGATCATTAAAAATATCAAATGACATGTTTTTTTGGTTTGTCTCTTTCACAAAACAATGTGCACTCACCAGCCATATTATTAGTGTAACTAATTATCCAGCAGAGCAATGCATAACTATCATTCAAATTTAAGGCAAGAGATTCTGATATTGTTTACATTATGCATCAGTACTGAACCCAAATAAACAAACAAATAATAGTAATAATAATAATAGTAATAAAATTGCCCATTGGTGCCAAATGGGCTGATTTGAGTATTTAAAAATCTGCTGATCTTCTGCAATTTTTACACATATAAATCTCTCCAGTTCACACAGCACTGTGGGGAAAACAACGCTTACATTTTGGTGTCCATCCAATAAGGTATAATGTAGAGTCTGTTGTGCTTTCACTAGATGTTGATTAGGCCCATTCCAGATTTATTATAGTTTCTCTGAACTTTTTCCACCGATGGGATTATTACAATTTGTGTCCAAGATGTGAATTCTTATTTTCCTGTGATTTTGGGTTGCTGATATAATATAATCCTTTCATGACTGCGTGTGTGTGAGCAGGCATGTCTGTGTGTACTTTCTGACGTCATACATCAAGGCCTGCTCAGTAACTGCTCAGTGGGCTTTAAGGAAGAACATCTAAAAACTCATCTGATGTTTGTTAGAACTTCAACTAAAACTATGACATCTTGACCTTTGAACCCTAAATAATCCTAATGTAACTCAAATGATTTTTTTTTTTTACTGTTTGTTTAAAAGCAAGTTGCAGAAGTTGGTCCGGGATGCTTTAACATGTTTATGGAATATAACTTCGGACAAGTTGAAGAATTAATAATTAGGAATAAAGCCGGGTTTCACTGTGATCATTAACTGTATTATCTGTCTCTCTTGCTGCTTTTTTTTCATCACAGGCATGTCTGAGGAGTTTATTGTACCCATGTTTAACTTTTATAAAAGTATTGGGAAACTGCAGATGATGCAAGAGGAACATGCTCTTCTCACAGCCATCACTATTCTTTCCCCAGGTGTGTAAATGTCTGTCAAACAATATCCTAGTTGGTCATTAACTGCTGAGATGGATTTTTGTTTTTCCTTTAATCACCAGGTTGGTGATTTCCCAGATATTTCATCCTGTGCCCTAGTTTATATCTATATATATATATAAAACGGGTATATTTTCTCTGCATTTTTTTTTACACATTTATATAATTGATATTGCCAGAAATTTATATGACTGGTTATCAACTGCACTGTGATAACATGAAAAGTGCAACATGTCCTTCCAAAAGTTTAAACATTGTGAGACTATATTGGATAAGTTAATAATAAATGAAGGGATATTCAAAACCTTTTTTCCCCCTTTTTTCCTTTCCTTATTGTTCAGCATTGTGTAACCTTATGTAATCTAACCGTATTTCTAGAGCAAGGTTGATTCCAAGAAATCTGCCTGCGGAAACTCTTATTCATCATTATAGACGATAAAGTTGGGTATGCTAGGAAAGTAACTTATCTGTTTAAGGAATATTGTTATAGTGTTTTGTCTTGTTGAGTTTAAGGTATCATACTGTAGATCTTTGTGTATCCATTTTCTGTGAAATATCTGCGACTGTCTTAAATAGTTCTTACGCTACAGTGATGCTGAAATGAGACCTGGTGAAATTATACCCAGCTAATACTGTATACAGCATTCAATATGCTTGTTTAATGTTTTGTATAAGTATCCACAATTAGAACATTTCCACGTTTGATACAATTGCAATCCGAGAAAGGAAAATCAGATTTTGATATAATCAATCCTATTCCGTGCCATTTAACATGCTGAGAGTCCTGACATTGTTTTTCTTCTCTTCTGGTAGACCGGCCATATATTAGGGATCAGCAGTCTGTGGAGCGACTCCAGGAAGCCATGCTAGAGGTGCTGTGCAAGGTCTGCAAGATGAAGCGTCCTCAGGAGCCACAGCATTTTGCTCAGCTGTTGGGTCGACTGACCGAGCTGCGCACTCTACATCACCACCATGCTGAGATGCTGGAGTCATGGCGTGTGAACGACCACAAGTTTAACCCGCTGCTTTGTGAGATCTGGGATGTACAGTGACCCTGCAAGGAGAGCAGGAAGCAATCGAGACATTTAAAAACCAAATATATGGTTTTAGTTCCTGGGAGTTAACCTGCGCCTCTAATACGTGAGAAACTGCGTGTGAGTGTGAATGTGAGAAGACTGTAGTAAAATATTGAATGTAATGAATATTGTATGGTCATCTGTCACTAAAATGCTTAATATATGTATGATATAATTGCTAAATAAATATGATTGTTCATATTGGTGTGGATTTTGATTGAGTTGGTTATTAAATAACTTTTTTTTATAATTGTACGATGAGGTCATGGTCCGGATTCGATTCCTGAGTGTGAGTGTGTGTGATAGATTGGCACCCTGTGTTCCTCATCTCATGCCCTAAGTGTCCTGGGATAGCCTCCAGGTTTACCGTGACCCTGTATACAGGATTAAGTGGTTCCTGTATAGACAATAGGTGAGAGAGAGTGATCTCAGAAGATCTCTAGTTAAGAACTGACAATTTGCCAAAATGTCTCAGGTCAAGCAGTACTAAAGCACTCAGAGAATAAAGGTACACCATTCAAACAGCATCGATGACTACCTTGCTCATTTATTCCATTTACTTTAATTAAATACCAAATACTTCAATGCATCACAGAGCAAACAAACACAACAGATAATTTGGAAATGCCAGGTAGCCTTATCTGCTTTTCTTTGGACTCTGTGAAGAAACCGGAGTACCCAGAGAAAACCCACAGGAACATTTCTCCAGTTCTGCAGTACAGACCAAAAGTTTGGACACACCTTCTCATTTAAAGAGTTTGAATTTGAATTATGGCAAGAAAAAAGCAGCTAAGTAAAGAAAAACGAGTGGCCATCATTACTTTAAGAAATGAAGGTCAGTCAGTCCGAAAATTGGGAAAACTTTGAAAGTGTCCCCAAGTGCAGTCACAAAAACCATCAAGCGCTACAAAGAAACTGGCTCACATGCGGACCGCCCCAGGAAAGGAAGACCGAGAGTCACCTCTGCTGCGGAGGATAAGTTCATCCGAGTCACCAGCCTCAGAAATTCGCAGGTTAACAGCAGCTCAGTTCAGAGAGCAGGTCAATGCCACACAGAGTTCTAGCAGCAGACACGTCTCTAGAACAACTGTTAAGAGGAGACTGTGTGAATCAGGCCTTCATGGTAGAAGATCTGCTAGGAAACCACTGCTAAGGACAGGCAACAAGCAGAAGAGACTTGTTTGGGCTAAAGAACACAATAAAGAACACAATAAAGAAAACTCTTTGAATGAGAAGGTGTGTCCAAACTTTTGGTCTGTACTGTACATCCCCACTCCTGAAGGCAGGACTTGAACCCTTGACCGTACATAGCCATTGATATCACTTCTAATATTATATCAGATATACAGTCAAAAGTTTGGGTACACCTTCTAATTCCATGGTTTTTCCCTTTTTTTTTTCTTTCTACATTGTAAGACAATGCTGAAGGCATCATAACCCCCTTTGACATAATAAAGTTGATATTAAGATGTGTCTGCTACTTATGCTCTGTAAATCCTTCAAAACCTCTAATCTGAGGTTCTGGTTGTTAATTGGTGATTCCTGAGGTTGGTAACTCTAAATGAACTTCACTGCTGCAGCAGAGGTCAATTTTATTCTTGCTTTCCTGGGATGGTTTACATGAGAGGAAGGTTCATCATGATGGGTTTTGCAAATGCTCTTAACAATACTGTTTTTGCAAGAACTATTCCAGTATTGTTTTAGAATGTCTTGGAAAAAATGACGGCATTTCAATTTTTAAAAAAAACTTTTTTTATGTGTTTCCCGGTGCACCAACCACTGACTCACTCCATTAACCTGATTGTATTCTAAAGGGGCTTTACACATTTAAGTGATCATTCAAATTTCCTCTTCCTCAACCTTTTGGGTGTGACAATACTTTAATAGCAAACTGACTTGAGTAGAATGATCTTTGTGCACACAGCAGGGTTTTAGCAAGAAAAGGTCTTCCTTTAGCATTATAGATTTAACTCCTAAAGTTAAGAGAAATCATTTTCACAGCACAGTGGAACATCATGACTATGGGGACAAAGAAGGAAGGAAACAACTTCAGGTATTGGAGATTTATATCCAGTAGTTTATTATGTTTTTTTTTTATTATTATTAAAATATGTAGAATTTACTAAATATCAGTTATTAATATGCCTCACAGAACATAAAAATAAATGCATTGTTTATAAATTTAATACATTCTTTATTTTATTCTTTTATTTGCTGTTAGAACCATACACATTACATATTATTATTATTATGATTATTATGATTACTGACAGAAAGGCATGGGACGCATGCAGAGAAGTTCCAGTTATTCAAGATGAACAAAAAACCTCCAAACGATTCAGGTTTATGAAATGGTTCTGCTGTAGTTTGGTTGGTACACTGGTATTTGCTCTTACATTACTGAGTAAGGTAAGCAGCGTTGTCTGCCGCTAAAAGTCTATTTGTACTGTATATGAGGATTAGATATCTTTTAAAATATTTAAAAACAAAAATGTTTTTGCACTAATTTAGTAATTTAGTAATAGAAATTTTGGACTCTGAAACTTTTACTAAAAGTCGCCTTTATGAAAATCTGTTGACATTATATTTTCATTCTGTTTGTGTAGTCATCGTTTCTGATTTTGATAACACTTGGAAGCAACATGAGTACAACTGTGCCTGAAGGTCAAAAAGCAGGCGTTCTGCTGAATATCGGCTGCGTGCTGGTCGGACCAAATATTCTGCTTCTGCTCAAGAGTCTGTGGAAGTTCATTTTTAAAAGTTCAAGAAAACCATCCAAGAAAACCGTCATGTGGGTAAGTGCATTTATTAGGACAACATAAAAATAAATTACTTTGACTTGAGTCTGTCAGTGACAATACACAGTTCTAGAACACATTTTTGTTTGGTCTTCTAGGTGGTGTTTGTTGAGTTTTTGGTGTCACTTGGAGAAGGCGTCCTCACTGTGGTGGCCATGCCATATTTTGACATTGTGACTAATGTAACGATCTTGAACAGCGTGAGCATCCTGTCGGCAGTGTTCCAGTTAGTCGATCAGTGTTGTGCAAGGTGTAAAAAAGAAAATGATTCATACCAATCAAAGTCCAGCAGAGTGGAATATGGAAAGTGGCTCAGACCAATAGCGTCCATCATCTTCATTATTCTGGGTTATATCCTCTTTATAATAAGCTACTTTGTGACAGAAGAAAGTTCCTCTCAAGTTAAAAGATCTGTGTGTCTGGCCATTGTTGGAACCCTTCTTGTTTCTTTGAACTGGTGGGAAAACTACAGCAGTGTGTTTCCATCTTTGGACGATATCTCCAAAGACATAGCCAGTTCACAGAATGTGGTTTGCATTCTGTCCAGTGTGATAAAAGTCCTGGTCACAGCAGCTGTAGTTGGAGGGAGCGTTCCTTTATCAGACTGGAGTTCCTTAAGCTCGATCCCTCCAAGTGTGAACAAGCCCATGTTTGGTTTGATGGTAATCCAGATTGCTTCGTCTGCAATGTGTCGCTGGTTTGTAGTGGTGGCTTGCAAGATGCATGCCCTGCGTCGCTGTTTTGTCGTGCCCATGTATTTGTCCTCAGCGGCTGTTCTGTTGCTGTTCATCACTCTATTTGCCCATTTCGCTCCATCCTCTAAGACAACTAGCCCTACAAGTGAGTCTTTTGCTAACCAGACCAACAGTATTTTTTCATTTTGTTCATTGATGATCGACATCACTCGAACACTGTCTTCACGGCGTATCGTGTCAGAGATGAATGTTGGAGGATTGGTGGTTCTCGGCATGTGTGCCCTTAGCTGGTGGTTGGGACTCGTGCTTGCCACTGGATATATCTGGTTCCTGAAGATCCAGCGCATTGAAAGAACTCATGACCTCTTTGTAAAGCAGATGTATGAGGGATCTTTTCTGGAACAGTCCATGTTGCTGAACACACGCTTTGTTGCACGGGAGAAAATGAAGGACGAAGGGTATGTACTAAACATCCCGACCACAACACATGATTAAATGTATTCATAACTTGAATGTAAAATGCAGTTTTAATTTTTTTTTTTAACATTTATAAAAACTGTCGTTTTTTCCTCCTTAGATCACAAAACCCAGTGACAGTTTATTTATGTGCTACAATGTGGCATGAGACGTATGATGAAATGATTAAAATAATCATCTCAATGTTCAGGTAATTTTAGTCAAAAGTACGTAAATGGGAATGTGCGACTTATAAATTTGCTTTCACTAATGAGAAGAATTTGTGACCAGGCTCGACAAATTCCGGCCAAAAATGAACGACCACAACGACGCTTGCTTCGAATTCCATGTTTACTTTGATGATGCTTTTAAAGATGTGCAGGATGGCAAAGTGCGACATGTAAACGAATATGCTGAGATCCTAGTGGAAGTAATTAAAGAAGTTTACACGTAAGCATTACAACATGACCCGTTTTTACCAATTGAGGAAATTACAGAGATAAAGGGGTAAAAATAAACCGCTACATGTTTTAGAATTTTTAGTGAGGATGACCCATGTATATTTAAGAAGAAGCCCCATCTCCCTCCGCAGAAGGTTATCAGCACACCGTATGGAGGTCGTCTCGAGTACATACTTCCTAAAGGCAACGTAATGATGGTTCATTTCAAGGACAAACAGCTGATTCGACACAAAAAGAGATGGTCCCAGGTACCATAAGTCCCAAAGATGGTAACCAGGTTACAATTGAATTCACTGTTTAGCTTAAAGATCATTAAAGTCTAGTGACTACATTCTGGTTCAAACAGATCATGTACTTATACTACCTCCTTGGCTGGAGACTCAACAGCAAGTATTTGAAAATGTTTAAGAAGGGAGGGCATGTGGATAAACTGAGGAAAGACCTAAAGGTAAGCAACTGGTATGTGCAAGTGACAACTTGAAATACTTAATATACAAGTCAGTCAAGAAAACCCCAATAAATCTCACCAGTTTGGAAATTAGACAACCAATCTTAAGGAAAAATAGATTTGTTAAACAGCCTATTTCTGAAATAGAAGCAGAAAGAGAACACGTACATCTTAGCCCTGGATGGAGACACGGATTTCCAGCCCTCTGCTGTGATGTTACTCATTGACAGACTTAAACTCTATCCAGAGGTGGGCGCTGCCTGCGGCCGGATTCACCCCACTGGCACCGGTATTGTGAGCTGCTTACTGCTTGTCTTGGTCATTTAGAGTTTTTAAGTTAAAACCTCTTGTATAAATCTTGCATATATCCTGTATAAATTATTTCATGAATATAAAAAAATATATTTTTTTTACATTCTCACTTTTTATTCATGCCTGCTTATATGATTACTGCATTACTGTAATTAATTCATTGACCTTCATCCATGTTAAAATTATATATATATATATATATTATATATATATTATATATATAAATCTGAAGGGCCCATGGTGTGGTATCAGAAATTCGAGTATGCAGTGGGCCACTGGCTGCAGAAAACCGCAGAGCATGTGTTTGGCTGTGTGCTCTGCAGCCCTGGTTGCTTTAGTCTCTTTAGAGGCGCTGCCCTCATGGACGATAATGTCATGAAGAGGTACACCATCAAACCAACAGAAGCCAGTCACCATGTACAGTATGACCAAGGTATAACCTGATGCATATCTTTTTTTTATTATAATAGTTTATTTTAATGCAAAATTCTTATTGTGCTATTCACATAAAATTGCTGACATTTAAAGAAACATAACCCAAAGCTGTTCACAAGTACTAAAATACAAGTCCAAGCCATGTCTCAAGTCTTTAAGTCCTAAGTAGTTCTTGTTCTTCTTCTTGTTTCAAGTCAACCGACTCGAGGAGAATAGAGATGACCTTTAGCTCTTATTACAGCATGAAACGTGATGGGAAATGTATAAATGAGACCAATTCCTCGTGCTCCCATAAGCACTCTTTCACAAACTGATTCCTGGAATAGGAAAGAAAAAAAAATCTAATGTTTAGGGGAAAAGATAATTTCCCTTTTTTTCTCATTAGTCTCTCTAACAAATAGTTTTCTTATGGCCACGCAGTTCTTTAGTCCCAATCCTATGAGTTGTATTATGATAGAGGCCTTCTAACTTAAGTCTAGGATTTTCACATTTTGAGTGATTTGACCCTTCTGAAATGACAACTTTTTTGGTCCGGCAGTGTCATTACATGCAACTTTGTATTTTTCCTTACTGGAAAACACTTTTTTCCGTATCTGATCGTTTTAATTAACAGTAAATCCAGTTTCCTCAGCAGAAAATTGCCTCCTTTCCCTTTCTGGGTTCTTCAGTACTACGGCAACTCATTATAAATATTGATGGGGGCACAACTCTATTGCTGGAGTTGCAACATAAAATCAATTGTAAAACTTATTGAAGGGAGGAAAAGTTCATTGTGTTTTATTTCACGCATGTTCATGTGAGATGTGGTCAAATTTTCCAAGCTGACATTAAACTTAGAAAGGAGAGAAATTACTGACAGAACTTCTACTAAATTTTTAAAAGCATTTAAATTTGCAAAGGAAAGCAAACTCAGGGACGAACCAGTTACATGTAAACGTAAAATGAAATCTGCCGCATGAGAAACAATTCTGGATGTTCCATATTGAAATATCGTCATTCCAGGAGAAGATCGCTGGCTCTGCACTCTCTTAGTGCAGCAGGGCTGGAGGGTGGAGTATAATGCTGCATCAGATGCCTACACCAATGCACCACAGGACTTCAAAGAGTTCTACAACCAATGGCGGCGCTGGGGGCCCTCCACCATGGCCAACACCATCGATCTGCTCGGCTCTGGGGGCCTGACCACACAGCGGAACAGCTCAATCTCTAAACCTTACATTATTTACCAGGTCATCAGCATGGGTGCCTCTATTTTGGGCCCTGCCACTATCTGCCTGATGATAGCAGGTGAAGAGCTATTTTTAGCTGTAAAAAAAAAAAAGACAATCTTTAAATGTGCTCCTAATTTATAGATGGTATCTCTTATCTCTAATAGCCAACATAATTACAGTAGTTATAGTTACATAATAATGCATAGTCCTGTAATAAGCATTGAAATTGTATTTGTAACCTCTTTTGCAGGCAGCTTTACTTTTATAATGAATATGGAACAAAAGGCTGCTCTCTTTGCAGCCACGGTGCCTCCTACAATCTACCTGGCACTGTGCTTCAAGCTGAAATCTGACACACAGATCCAGATAGCAGCAGTCTTGAGTGTTCTGTATGCGTTTCTCATGACTGGAACTATTCTATCCATCATAGGTAGCACTTTTTCAACATTCTCATCATGTACTCTTGACTTCTGCTATTTACAGATATTTAAGTAGAGATTCAAGTTAAATGTCTGAGACAACAAATAAAACTTTCTCTCTCTCTCTCTCTTTTTTTTTTTTTTTAATGTATGACCATTTTTAACCAAATGTGAAAATGGCATGGGCAAGAAACTGACTCCAAACTTTATTGTACCCTCTTAGGAGACCTAGTGAGGAGTCAGACATTTATGACCCCTAGTGGTCTGTTTCTGATTAGCATGACTCTACTGTACCTCATCACTGCAGCTCTTCACCCTCAGGAGTTTTCTCTGGTCATTTATGGGCTACTATACTTCCTTTGTATACCCAGTGGCTATCTCCTGCTTTCTATTTACTCCATTGTAAATATGAACAATGTCTCATGGGGAACTCGAGAGACTGGTGGCAAAGTGGAAACTGTAGCAGTGAACGCCATCAAGAGACAGGTCATACAGGCTGCATGCTGTACATGCCCCTGCTGGAATAATAGTGACGCCACAAGTGAAAATGAACCACTACTGAAATCCATAGTGATGGAGGAGCAAAATCATGAAGTCCAAATTGATCCTGAACAATTTGAGAGGTATGCATAATAATAATAATAATAATAATAATAATAATAATAATAATAATAATAATAATGGCAACACGGTGGTTTAGTGGTTAGCACATTCACCTTGCACCTCGAGGTTCGGTTCTTGCCTCTGTGTGCATGGAGTTTGCATGTGCTTGGTGAGTTTCCTCTGGGTACTACATGTTTCCTCCCATAGTCCAAAGACCTGCTGATTAGGCTAATTTGCGTTCCCAAATTGCCCGTAGTGTGTGTGTGCACTGTGATGGATTTGCACCCAGTCCAGGGTGTTCCCCACCTCATGCCCTAAGTTTACTGGGATAGGCTCCAGGCCCCCCACAACCCTGTATACAGGATAAAGCATTACAGACGGTGAGTGAGTAAGTGAGTGAGTGAGAAATAATAATCAGATGATGTTTATTATGTTTTTACATAAAAACATAGAATTATAGTGGGGTACTAACTTTTACACATGACTGTATATGTAAATGTGCTTTGTTATCTATAAATACTGTAATGTAATATTTTTCTATATATTTCTATATATTCACTAGTTCAAATGAATGCATCCTACTGCAATCTCCTAGAAGTAAGTGTCAACTTTTATATTTTTAAAAAATACCTATTAAAAAAACTGAATGTATATTTGTACATATTCATGCTTCATAAATGGTGCCCCTGTTTCCTCTCACTCTTATTTAAACCCAGGCTGGATTGAAGATCTGCAAGTAAAATCTCTCGATTTTCCACTTCAACAGGACACACTCTCAGAGGTAAGAAGTTGTGGTTTTAAAAAGTCTCCAGAACTTTATTTTATAATTCTAACTACAGTGGAACCTTGGATTACGAGCATAATTCGTTCCCGGAAGAGGGCTCGTGTCCCAAAACACTCGTAAACCAAATCATCATTTTCCCATAAGAAATAATGAAAACTCTAATTATTTATTCCACAGCCTCAAAAATTAAATACATAAAAATAATTAATACAATCTATAATTAAAATAAAACAAATTAATCTACACTTTACCTTTTAAAAAAGTACAAATAAATCCTGACATTTAAGTGTTTCCGTTGGTGTGTGTGTGTGTGTGTGTGTGTGTGTGTGTGTGTGTGTGTGTGTGTGTGTGTGTGTGTGTGTGGAATTAGCCCCTTTCCTTGCCTGGTTTTACACAGTAACACCCCTCCTCCCTCTCCCCACCTCGCTTTTTAAGTTTCACAACAAACACACACAACGGAAACACCGTTTTAACAGGAAAAAAGAAATCTCTCCAAGACTGGCGTGAGCGCATACTAACAGAATCACTGAGGTAAAGTAAAATAAAAAATAAAATAAAAAATGAACCAGCACCTTACAAAGTTTCTGTGTGTTTGTGAAGCCGGGGAGGGGGTGAAAAGACGAGAGAGCGTCTGTGCGTGTGTCAGGGTGTTTGTGTGTGTGTGTGTGTGTGTGTGTGTCGGTGTCAAATTATGCGCGCACACACATAAGAGACGCTGAATTACACACAATTCCGCAGCGCAAGAGTGACGCTCAGTGTCAAAATAAGAGTCGCATGCGTGATACATGATACTCGGCGCTCGTAAACTAATACTTGCTCGGTTTCCGATTAAAATTTTATTTTATTATATAAAATCTTTGATCGGTTTGCGGAACACTCGTAAACCACGTTATTCGCAATCCGAGGTTCCACTGTATTTGTATATTGTATATTTGTTTCTCTCGATTTTATAGGATGAAACAGAGTTTTGGGAAGAGCTACAGAAACAATATTTAGAACCTATTAAAGAGAACAAAGAGCAGCAGGAAAAAATTGCAGAGGAGCTCAGAGACCTTAGAAACAAGGTGGGACTGTATAAAGGATGCAGAGATTATACAACTTTTTTTTTTTTTAATGCAGAATTACAGCTAATCTAGTAAGATCTCATTTTTTCCACTAACTGTAGGTGGCATTTGTCTACTTTATCTGCAATGGTCTTTGGTTGATGGCCACCTTGTTCCTGCAAACCATTGGCAATGCTGTCACCCTGTCTATTCCAAAAATATATCCAAATGGCACTGTTGCGAAAGGCGAAATGTTTTCTGTTGATCCAATATCACTGATGTTCCTTTTGAGCTTTGCATTGCTACTGTTCATGCAATTTTTTGGAATGCTTTACCACAGGTAACTACACAATCATTGTTATATTTCATTCATTAAAACTATAACTAACTATTTATTTTTAATTAATAATTTTCATTAAAATTATTATATTTAAACCAAACCCGATTTTACACATACTATACTTGAATTAAACAAGATTTAAAGTTAAATATGCAGAATATTAATGTTTAATTTTTATTATTAACATTAAACGGAGTTAATGATGCTAGAGGTAATGCTTGAATTGTCAGATGGTCCAAGGCCCACTTTGAATAATTTTTTTGTCCACTGAGTCGTAGTAGAGAAATTCTATAATGTCTATGTAACACTTAAAACATTTATTCATAAGGCATGAACTGCATGCCTCAAATGTCTGAACATAACACATGACTTTTTTTCTATTATTCATATCTGGCATATACTGTTATAAAGGTAATGTTATACAGGAAATATTTGTCACAATAGTCTGAGTAAATAAATCACTACAAATGTTTACTTTAGTGATAATGTATCTTTATTTGGTTATATCTTAAAGATTACCATTTATATGTAAGGTTACATACTGTATATGAAATACTGCTCCTTCAAAACTAGCAGAGTATTTGTCCCTTCATTTGTTTTCTTCCAGATTTTGAATTTTTTTTTGAAGATTTATAAAATGGGCAGCCTATAAAACTTCCCACTAGATTGCAATCATCGTCTTGCCTTTCTCTTCAACCTGTCAGCAGCCCACCAGTTCTCCATTCAGCTGTAGAAAGAGATTTACATATGTAAAATCTTTTCGGCACGTTCTTTCTTTCTTTGCTTCTTTCTTTTTTGGAGAGAAAAGTCATTTATGGTGCTCCCAAAAGCACTCAAACTAAGTTTAGTTCACAAACCCTTCCACTGTGGTGCATGTTGCATGTCCTGTATTGTGTGAATAAAAAAATGGTATTGACCACTGGCCTACAGAGGTTCCTAGATGGATGATGGAAAGTAGCTCATATTTTCCAAACCATCGTGTTTGCCTTTTTTCAGGTCGCAGTGCAGAAAATCTCTTTAAATCGAGAAATAACAGTTGGTAAGTTGGTAAACTGTAAAACCACCCAGTCACTTAGTGTACTTGAGTCGAAGTATGTTTTGATATTTGTTTAGCTGTGTTTAATGGAGGAATCGTCTCGGGTTACTTGGCTGTAACCCTGTTCCCTGATAAAGCGGGAACGAGATGCTGCGTGAAAACACTATGGGAACATCTCTTTGTTGCCCGGTTGTGAAGCCTGTGCATGTCAAACCCGCCGAATACCTTCGGCTTATAACCTGTGCCAGGCATGTCGTCACCGAATAAGGTGCACCTGCAGGTTATAAATAGGAGTGAACCGGAAACATCCTCAGGTCAATTTTGTACAGCCAAGTAACCCGAGACGTTCCCTTTCAAAAGCTACACTCAATGCTGCGTGAAAACGCTATGGGAACGAGAATACCAACGCCGCCACACTGCAAGTGTCTGGACCCCCAGGTTGTGTAGTGTGTGCGCACAAGCCGAGGAGGTCTCAGACCTAGCTCTGGGATGCTGACTGAAGGATCCGTAAACCCGGAGTAGCATTGACATCCAGACTATAAAATCTAACAAACGTGTGTGGAGAGGACCAGCCCGCCGCATCACACACCTGCTGCAGGGGGACGCCTCTTGCCAAGGCAATCGATGAGGCAATCCCCCTGGTTGAGTGAGCCCTGATTCCCAGAGGCGAAGTGTGACCACGCGCCTCATAGGCTAGAGCAATGGCATCTCTTACCCAGTGTGACAGAGTCTGTCTAGTGGCAGCCGCCCCCGGTTGCGGCCCCCATGGCAAATAAGGAGCTGCTCTGACTTACGCCACTGGCTAGTGCGGCGGACGTAGATCCTAAGAGTACGTACTGGACACAGTAAGTGAAGTCTCTCCTGCTCCAGAGCTGTGAAAGGCGGAGGACAGAAGGCTTCGAACACAACTGGGTGCATGGTCGAGAATGGAACCTTGGCAAGATAGTTCGGGTGAGGATGCAGGATAGCTTTGACTAGCCCAGGGACAAAGTCTAGGTAGGATGGGGAGACTGACAGAGCCTGCAGA
>JAAGKR010001637.1:0-35779 GCA_011419295.1 Clarias macrocephalus
CTCTCTCTCTCTCTCTCTCTCTCCCTCTCTCTCTCTCTCTCTCTCTCTCTCCCTCTCTCTCTCTCTCTCTCTCTCTCTCTCACTCTCACTCTGCCCTGCTGCCTGTTTGCTCAGAGCCAGCCAAAGCTCTGAAATTAGAAGTGTTTAATTATGAAAATGGTTACCGTGGAGAATTTCAAACACACTCCCTCCCCAGATCATTAGTTACGGCGCATGAGAAGTAGAAGATGAAGAAGAAGAAGAAGAAGAAGAAGAAGAAGAAGAAGAAGAAGAAGAAGAAGGGGGGGTAACTAGGAACAGAGACTAGTGGGGTGTGTGTATGGGAGGGGGGGCGGATAAAAGAGAAAGAAGAAATGTATTCACTTGTGGAAGGCTTATATTTCAAGCCTATAGGCTAATAGTGTGTATACTGCAAATCAATTTAATTAAAGTTCCCTGAGCAGCGCAGGCGAGAGGTATGCGAGTAAGTGAAACAGTGCATGAATGGCAGGAGAAGGCTGTGACTTTGACTGGACATCGGGACTCTCCTTGACTTCTGTGTTATCCTCCAAGTGGCGGGTCAAAGGTCACTCCCTGGTTTAAATCAGCTTGTGTTTCACATAACCAATCTCTCTCTCTCTCTCTCTCTCTCTCTCTGCTTGTGTGCGAGCGTGTAATGGAGTGCCTGGCTGATAAGCAGCGGTTAGCTAGGAATGAGATGGAGAATGTTGACTCAGGTTAAGAGATTAAAGCAGAAGTGGCTGTCTGTCAGCGGACCGGTCGCGGATGACCCCGGATGCCCTTGTGTTTGGCGACAGAGAGGATGCCCGTGTTTGCATTAGAGCTCGAGCAGGGTGAGGAGGGACACTCGGCGTGCGCCTGCGCGAGGTGTCCTCCTGGCTGTTGAAACAATGAAAACTGAAAATAAACAACCACGGAAAAAGAAATGGACGCTGTTAAAACATGACACTCTTCTTCCAGTCTTATCTGTCTGGTTGATGGAGCCCCATGTGGAGAAGGTCCTCCTGGGCGGGTAAATATGGCACACACATGTGCCGACACCAGCACACACACTGAGACCCAGACAGCTGACACATGGGATGTGTTACTGTATGCTCCCTCGTGCCCTGCTGAGAAGGAACTGAAAAAGACTGTGTGTGTGTGTAGGTGTGTCAGCATATGTATGGGAGTGTGTGAACATCTATGTGAAAAAAAGTCAAGATGCGCTTTTTTGTGTTCACTTATGAAAAACTAGACGCAGATTACATTTTTATTTCACAGAATAATCATGAAATTATTATTTTTTTGAACGTTGTGGAACATAACAGCTCTCTCAACTCTCATCCTCTAGTTGTTTCTCTCTCTTGAAGAAACCAGAAAGGCCAAGCTTATTTATCCTAAAGACTTGAGCCCTGATCTTTCCATAAAAATTGCTTAATGAACACTTCCTTACAGAAAACTTCGGCATCTTCAAGCTCGTACTCATCAGTTTATGTGGAGCAAGTCGATGTTGTCAAGTGTTTATTATAGAAATTATAACATCCAATGAGAATATCAATGAGAATGTACATTATGTTGTTTTAGATACTGTAATAAAACAACACCTTCTGACCAATCAGATTTACGTCCTAGACATCACAATTCATGTGTATTCAAATTAAAATTTTATTTGTCACACACACACATGACCATACACAGTATGATATGCAGTGAAATGCTTATATCACTCGTCATGACCTAAAAATATGCAGGTTGGGTAAAATGGAAAGATATAGAGATTTTACCGCAAAAAAAAAAAAAAAAAAAAAAAAAAAATGCACTCTAAGAAAAATTGTAAAGTAAAGTTGATTGTTGAGTGAGGATGTTGGGACTGGAGGTGCGCTGCATGCTTTAAACCAGCTGTTTAAGTATATGTAGACAGACATAATGTGTTATAACATACAGTATGTGTGTGTGTGTGTGTGTGTGTGTGTGTGTGTGTGTGTGTGTGTGTGTGTGTGTGTGTGTGGGTGTGTTTAAGTTGGGAGGTCACTGAGAGAGGGTACAGCTGGACCAGCTCTGCACACATTCCTCACCTGGGATTCCCATTAGTTAGATTGATCGTTTCCTTCTTCTCCCCTTTGATTCATGCATTAGACACTAGCCTAATGAGTCTTACGGCCTTATGGCACAGGGCATCTGTGCATCTGCATGTTTACACACACACACACACACACACACACACACACACACACACAAAAAAAAAAAAACTGATTTTCTAAAATCTGTCTGTCTATACTGTGGGGAGAATTGAAATGTGCGATGTTTTGTGTGTGTGTGTGTGTGTGTGTGTGTGTGTGTGTGTGTGTGTGTGTGTGTGTGTGTGTGTGTGTGTGTGTGTGTGTGTGTGTGTGTGTGTGTGAGTGAAAGCGTGTTAACACTCCAGGTCTCTGGATATCATCACCGAGACGTATTACCCACCCTGACAAAGTGACTCCGCCTGAGAAATGCTTTAAACAGCGGTAAAAAGTGCACAGTGTTATTTCAATGACATCTTTACTTCTATTTATTTTATTATGTTATCTCTGGGGAGTACGGCTCCACAACCCTGCCTCACACCCGTGTATTTATTGCTTCAGCTTTTTCATTTGTTTTTTTATTGCAGGTCATAAATGATGATGACGACGATGATGATGATAACAGCAAAATATAACGTATCGAGAGTTTTCTTCACACGGGTTTACATGTTGAATTAGACAATGAATTTCATGAATCACTTTCACATCTGAGCTAATGTATAGAAATAAAATAATAAAATAAAATTAAAATAAAAATTAACAAACACACACATACACACAAACACCACAATAAATGTTAAGAATGGTCAGTTTATTATTTGTACTTTTTTTTTTCCTTTTCCATCTCTAACACCAGCTCTTCAAATTCTTTTTGGTTGTAGAAATGGTTTTTGGTTGTATATTATTTATACAAACCATATTATTTATTATTTATTATGTATTTATTTATTTATTAATTTTTTGCAGCAATTAATTAATTAATAATTCATAATGATGTAAATTGTCTGCATATTTTACACATTCTTATCCATGAGCATTGAAGATGACGCTACACTTTACACTCTCCGTTTATGTTTCAGCTTATTCCATTTAAAGCACTTTCTTTTTTAATAACATCTGTAAAACTAATCAATGATAGATGTAGTTACAAAAATAAGGGATGTTCAACAAGGCCTCATAACTCATAATTCCTGAGGCTTTAAAGGAACTCCAACACTAATTACAAACTTATAAATAATTTGAGTTTAAGCATTTTTAAAAGCCACGTCTTAAGGAAAACCATTGTGTTTCACTTGTAATAATGTCATAGGGTCAGAATTATAAATCTACTCATTCGTGACATCACATCACATCTCATCACGTACACACTCGTTTACATTCGTGTACACACTCCAAGCTGCCTGAACTGTAGATGAACTGGGCTATAATGAAGCAAAAACAGATTGTGTTCAGTGTTATAGAGCAGAAGAGAATAGATGAGTGTTTGCTAAATACATTAAGGCCAGGCGAGGCTCTGTGTAGGGGTGAGACTGGGTGCACAGACACTCCAGGGTGGTCGCAACTCTACATGTGTGTGTGTGTGTGTGTGTGTGTGTGTGTGTGTGTGTGTGTGTGTGTGTGTGTGTGTGTGTGTGTGTGTGTGTGTGTGTGTATCAAAGAGCTGTTGAATGCATGTTTCTGGAGATATTGATTCACTTTCTATAACAGCAGCTCTGACAATATTTCCAGCTGTAAGGTTTATATTAATGCTCTTGTTCTAATATGTTATCATCTATAGGAACAACTTTCAAATACACACAGACACTTGCATATCGTTTTTTTTATTATTATTATTGTGTTGTCTTGATACGGTCAGGTTTTTTGTGCTGGGAGAGGTTTATTTAGCTTTTTGGAAGCAGTCGCCAGTGCCGGCGCTTTGTTAACAGTCAGATGTTAAGCTCTAACACAAAGTGCTTTGTGGTTTCTTTTGTTGATAACAGAATGTAAGTGATATCGTGAACTAATTTGTTTTATGTACGTTACAGAAAAGTTCAGTGGACTTGTTTGCGTGCAGACAAAAATAAGATAAATCAGGAGTGTGTTTAACTGCAGCCAGGCTTGTTACTAGTCCCTTACTGTCACACCGGTTCTGGAGCTGTCTGCTGAGGCAGTATGTATGTGTGTGTGTGTGTGTGTGTGTGTGTGTGTGTGTGTGTGTGTGTGTGTGTGTGTGTGTGAACAAGAGAGAGAGAGAGAGAGAGAGAGTTGCGCCTGGAGACACCAGTCTCTAGAGGTCAGTGCAGTTCCATCAGTGACAGCTGCACTCATGGACCTGCCACACAGACAACATGGCTGAACACACTCCATCAGGGACTGACTAGAGGGAGGAGAAAACAATTAACCATCAGAATGTGCTTCCAGGACATGCTGTCACACTTGTGCTACTTACACACACACAAAAAAAAAAAAAAAAAAAAAAAAAAGCCAGTGTCTGACCTTGCCACTAATTTGGATATGTGAATATGTGTCTGTTTGATGATGTGTGAATTCAAGAGAGATAGACAGTTGAGTAGGGATTACAAAATGTGGCTAAGTGTATTATTATTATTATTATTATTATTATTATTATTATTATTATTATTATTATTATTATTATTATTATTATTATTCCTACTGTTTTTAAGAAAACCATGCCGTACAATTACAGCACTAAAGAAAGAACTACTAATGTCACCATGCCCTTAATCCAAGGTTGACCTTGCTACAGTACAAGACATGCAAATTACATGTCACCTACAGTATGAGAGCTGAATACTGGAAGTCAAGATTTTAGTTTATTTCTCACGCAAACACTCACACGTTCCATATTTATAACAATAATTGATATAAAACCCATAAGTACAAATGTACCTTTGTAACAGTTATGATTGGGGTTAGAGGCTGAGTTAGGTTATTTACTGTATATGTTTTGACTTTTCTATATTGTTTTATTCATAGATTTAGGAAATCCAAACACATGGATTTTGCTCTTTTGACTTGGGACGCGTTTCCCATGAGATGTGATTCCATAATTCAGTGTATTTCCCTTGTCCTTCATATTAAATTTGAAATCGTTAAACAGATTTAGTACATACAATTTAGTACTTTATTCTTTTTTTGTCACTGCACGGTACAGCCATGGTTCACGTGCATCTTTCCCACACGTGTACCTGATAAAAGATAAAAGCAGACGACCTCTGATTTTGAAAAACTGTGACTCATTCTTCTGTTTTGTCTCGACTGAGCTAAGTAAAAAAGTACTCTGTATTGTCTCACTGTATCATAAGAGCAACACACACACACACACACACACACACACACACACACACACACACACACACACACACATTGAGGCAGGGATCTGGTTTCACGCTAATGCCATTATGCAGAGTTATTTTTGCCAAGCCTTTTCTCTAAACATTTCCAGAGAAAAGTGAACACAAGTAGCTACTCTTTCTTGCTCTTTGTTTGTATTGTGGTTGCGGTCGAGCCCGGCTCGAACCGTCGGCCTCTCGCGAGCCGACGGCACAAACTGCGGCCAAGTTTTAAAATTGGTAACAAATTTAATATGTTCTGCCATGGTATCCTGGTATCCTGGTATCCTGAGGCCCGTAGATGGTGAAAATGTGCCACCAGTTTGTCGTGGGGGCTCAGCGGATGACCACAAAGAGGCAGGATTTAGAAACTCAATTGTGGAGGAGGGAAAGGCAAGAGAAGGGAAATGTAGAACAGATGAGAGAAGGGGGAAGGAAAAGGACAAGGCCCCCTGGACCACCAAACAAGTGGATTGTCTCCCTCTGATCCATGGCGCAAATGAAGCCGTCGCTCTTTCTTCGCTCGGCTTTGCCGTCGTTAACAGTCACAGTCATCATCCGTAGACTATTAGCATGACCCAAATGACAGAACCATGCTTCTGTTAATGGAATAATAGTTGGCAAGTGTGATTTATGGCTCTCATTTTAAGCATTGCTATCCCCATAGCTCCTAATACAAGAGGGAAATGTGTGTTTTGGGTAATGCAAGCCAGCTATAAGACTGTATGGATTGTTAAAGCATGGAAAAGAACATATTACTGTCATAAATCTGCATTTCAGACCCGCTGGGTTTAAGCACATGGGGACATTAGGAAAAAGGACCGGCTGTGGACGCGTGAAATGTAGAAAGGCAATTACATTTGACTTATTTTGATAGAAAGGCAGTTATATTTTGGCCAGAACATTTTATTAATGTCGTCCGAGTCATATTTTACATTTTGTATTACATTTTCTCCTTCACACCTCGATTTTTTTCATCTTTCTTTTTTTTTTTTTAAGTCCTTCTGTTCCGTTGACGACGTACCAAGTAACAGAGGACTTTTCATGTCTTCCTGTGCCTTTATCATGAATGCCCTGAAACCATGGGTGTGTTCTGCTATTTTGTTCCTCTGTGAATCCTCGATGAAAATATGCAATGAAAAAGAAACCACCGGCTGCAGTTCTACATCCGTCCAGCAGGGGGAAGCCCCCGATTTCCTTCCACCATTTTGTCAGTGCGTGTTACCTTTCCTCCATTATAAGTGATTCCACAGAGATGTGTCACTTATTATTTTTGGGCAGCCTCTTCAAGGCTCTATGTCTTTCTGCAAGGATCATTTATTATGTACAAGATAAGCGTGTGCCAAGAGCAGATTCCTCTGAAACCCGGTGCGCGAGTGCTGATTAGATGTGACTCCACGTCAGGCTGTAAATATTTGTCAGGCCCACCTTTGAAACGGGCAAGCCGCGACGCTCAGAGCTTTCCCCACATGAAAGCGAGGGCAAATGGAAACGCTTAGGAATAGAATCAGTCCTAGCTGGAACGAAATGCTCAATAAAATGTGTAATTATGATGCTCTGTCATTCCCGGAGGGCCGTTCCTTTCTTTAACGGGCTGAAAATCCCACACGCACATAATAGCTGTGCTTTATGGCTCAGATTGAGCTATGACGCTGTGTGGTCTGTGTGTGTCGAGCCCCTTCAGGTCTGCTAGAGTTTGGTGTAATGTATGGGGTGGGCATGTTGGGACGGCCCCGCTTTGAGACTCGCACTTTTCCGGGACACGCGGTTCCAAGGCCATGTGTTAATTGGCACTGCACTGTGGAAAACGCCTCGTAACGCCCCGTTCCACCTGTGAGTACAGAAACGAGAATAATAGCGTAGAAAATCAGTTTTTGAGGTGTGTTTGTACGGTACACACATTTGTACCATGACTTGCTTCATATCGTGAAGCTATTGAAACGTGAATTTTATAAAAACGTCTAGGAACACTGCGAGGAATACTACTGATATGGAGGCATGCACCTTGTGAAATTCTGCCTCCCACTCACACACTCCCACATTTATCAGAGGCGATGATGGATCATAACCTGATGGGGATACTCAATAAACACTGTTATACACACTCTAATCTCTGGTATTTAATGCTCAGGATTGTTGATTGTGCTGAAAAAGCTGGCAAAGAAGAATGTAAAATATGCACTTTGACACGTTCTGCAGTAAGATAGTGAGAGAAAAGGCGGCTCTTGATTACTATTTGTGGAAACCAGCGCTTTAAAAAGGTTAATTTTCTTTTTTTTTTTCCTTTTTTTTTTTCATTTGACGCATGGAATCAGAACGATCGCATGCATGCACATGTAAGTAACGCGTGATCAAATTTGGAAAAAACAAGTGCACATGATGATTTCATCAGAAATTACGCATGGATCATATAACATGCGAGAAATCAAACCGCATGCCTTAAAATGAACATGTGAAGGTGTAGATGGGAGGAGAGCGGATGTGCATGAGGCAAATATGACACGTCTTAGGTTTGAAATGTTTCTAACCTGTAAAGTGTCTAAAAGCCACTTGCAACTCATTCATCGGTTTTATTGCAGTATGTGATGTATCCAAGGACGAGAGTGTTTGCGAAAGTTTGTGCTTATATGTGTAAGCGATGCATCTCATTTCCTGGTCAAGGATTCATGAATGCTTCGCATAGCAGTAGTACATTAGGAACAGTTCACAAAATAAAACTGATTAGGATGTAACCGTTGATTTGGAAGATTAATAGCAAGAGACAGTTGTTGAAAGACATGAAATATATTTTGGTGCGCATCGGTTTGTGTGTGATGTTGAGTGAAATGGGGGTTAACCATCAGGGATAAAACCCCAAACAGATGATGGCGTAAACAAGAGGAAGAAAATCAGAAGTAGAGAAAGAGATTAAATGAATAGATCGAATGTGCAATGGATTATAAGGGCGGCATTAAAATGAAAGATTATTGTTATTTCTCTCTCTCTGTCTGTCTCTCTCTTTCTGTGTGTGTGTGTGTGTGTGTGTGTTTGTTTGTGTGTGCATGCTGATGGTGCAATTTGTGTCTTAACATGTAAAGCATGGTAAACGTATGTATGTATGTAAACTTTATGTAAAAACACAGACAACATGTCTTTCCCAACAGCCTATTTATGTGCACGTATGTAAATGTACAGTACGTAAAAGACAATGTTGTAGCTAATAAATAAATAAAAATAAAATAAAATAAATAAATACGTGTTAGTTACATCAACATAATATTTTCAACATTATTTCATTTTCATTTTCAAGGATCATCAGAGAAACAAAAGTAAATATGATTATAAATCACAGTTTTTATTTGTTAACTCTGTGCTGTGTGTGTGTGTGTGTGTGTGTGTGTGTGTGTGTGTGTGTGTGTGTGTGCGTGCGTGCGTGTGTGTGCGTGCGTGCATCTGAGTAAGTCGAGGTATTGTTTTTTGTTTATTGTAGTAAAATCTCTCTCTCTCTCTCCCTCACACATACACACACACCGTTTATGTACAAGTATAAATGGCACCACAATCATTTAATCATGCAGTCTGCTTTTTAGTACACAGATTAATCCTAGATTAACACAGATTTGCAGTGCTTTTTTTTGGTTCAAAGACACCCAAAGTGAGTTCTTTGTAAGACTAAAGAGTGAAAGTCTTGTCAGCCAACAATGCACCTTTCATACGGACGCTGTCACCTACACATTTTTTGCTCTAGTTTCAATTCATTTTGCTCTCAGTCTCAATCTCCCCCCCATTGTTCTATCACTTTTGGTGCCATGCTGTGGCCTGATGAATTAAGTTTAAGAGTTTAAGCGTGTAGAAACAGTCAGTTAGGTGGATAAGTAAGTGAGGCTAAACAGAGAAGGGCATCGTAGTTGCTCACCACTTTTAAACTCGGCATCAGGGACGGGTCACCCAAAGTGCATCGGGAAGGTCAAAAATGCACCGTCCACTAGCGGGCCGCACAAAGACCCCCTTTCATCCGACATCCCTTAATTATCTTTGACAAAACTCATTAGCACAGACACTGGTAACGACATCAGAGAGCCAGAATTCCACAGAGGGAGACATGCACAGGAACAAAGCCTGGCTCACTTTTCATTGCACCCTTTGACAAAATGTAATGAAGTGTGCTGCTTGTCCCACTCATCAACATTTGAACCCCGAGCCATCCTCATAGAGACTTTTTCTTACAAGTACTCTATTTTGTTCGAATCAAATGGTACCTTCCAACCGGCCTCTTTTTGTCGATCTTTTGGCAAAGTATTGTCGGAGATGATGCGATTACAGGCCTTATTAGGTACAACTGGCCATCGCTGGCATGTCCAAATGAGTTAGCGTGTTATATAATGTGGCGGCATGCGCGATAATCAAACACACTGGGGAAGAAGAACGAGGGAGAAACCTCTCATAACCTACTTTCCAGGGGGTAGCCTTTCACTGACCTTTGACACACGGTAAATGTGGTGTTGTCTGTTAACCTGCATAGACCTGATCTGTATTTGAGCAAAAACACAGTCCACAGGGATCATCTGTGTATGTAATAAACTATTCAGGTTTAGTTAATTGTTTCGTACAACAGATATACATATATATTCATCATGGTTTAGTACATGGTAGTGAAGCAAGTCTAATAAAAAGCAGGTCTACACATGCTTGGATTTGGATTTGACAGGTGTATAAGATAATAAGAATACTGTGTATAAGTCACAGCTTTTCAGAGGCAGTGGCATATAATGGGCTTCTTTTTTTTCTCCAACAATACCATTTGCAAAACATAGTGACAGCACCATGCCTTAATATGCAAACTATTCTGGCTTGTAAATATGCAAACTAATACATATTACTACATGGTTTGGTACTGATTTACATCTGCATTTTTAGTCTGATTGTGGTTAGAAATATTATCTAAAAGTACATTGTGTTCTTCAAAGTTAAGATGGAAAAACATCTGTCCGTTAGAAGGCTCAAAAGCGTGTTGTTGGCCACAGATTTTATAGCTTGATACACAGGTTCTGGTCCTTGTCTAGTGTTTTGACTGCTCTAACACACCTGGTACAATCAATCAGATGACCATAATCCCTGTTTGTTACACTGGTGTGATAGAGCAGATAAAAACACCGAAATGGGCGTGACAGGGGGTACTTCGTGGACACAATTTGGAACCTGTGATGTAATGGACACCTTAAGCACAGCTGAAGTCCTATAAAAATATTGGCTGTAACGCTGCATAAAAATCAGCATCCCGAGTTTGGTGTGAGTGCGTACTTGTGAATTAAATATCTGTCTAATCTGCTGTGCATGGTGCACACCTGGCATGCATCTGTGATGTCACAAAAACACTCTTAGTAGGGTCATAAATCTGAGATTTGCATCACATTAGAAGTGGACCAATGAGAGAAGCAGAATAAGTGTCTAAAGTTGTCTAAATCGAGAAACTGCAGTTCCCCAATTAGATCTAATCAAACATGGGGTCCATTAAATGCATTGGAACTGAAAATGATCTAGTTGATGAAAAACATTCATTTGATCTATAGCATGCATGTTAAACTTTTTTTTTAATTAACTTAGTCATAATTAACAATTTATGACATGTCATTATTATTATTATTATTATTATTATTATTATTATTATTATTATTATACTTTATTAGATTATTTAAAAGCACAGAAACACACACAACACTGTCTATAAAATGATTCCATTCTCTCTCGTGCCCTGTTTTAAGGTTCTGTTAAGCCGATGTAAGACAGCCTCTTAATTGCTCTATTAGTGGTTGTTTGAGCCCGATGCTGTTTTTGCTGCTCCCCCCGGTAGCACAGTGCAGCTCTAATCCCTCAACGCATGCATCACTACCTTCAATCAGGTTTGGCAGCTTTGCTCTACATCCTCATTTTAATTAACTCTCTCTTTAATATTTCATATAGCCTTCTCAAAAAAAAAAAAAAAAAAAGTTATGAGACCTACACAGGTTGTGAATCAGAAGACACTCAGGCCCTGCAGCAGTCAGTCTGCATTTTGTCTTTGCCTTGTTTAATATTGCTTAATTGTACTTTACTAGCCTGTTTACTATGTAAATGCCTGTTGCGAGTACTAAATGCATTCCTTTGGGAGATTCAGGTCGAGGATGAATCAAGAGTGACTCTGCAATATCAGATCCCTGAATTTGCAACCCAGGAGGAGTCCGTTTTTCATTAAACATTAATACCTGGCTCTTAAATTCTTTTCCATGTCATTATGGACCATGTCCAGCTCCGACTTTCCTTTAATCAAAACAGTATTCGGAGTATGACCCTGAGAGATTATGTATAGATTATATTTAGACAGATTGCATAGAACTGGAGATTCTGTTGGATCATCTTAAACCAAGCTCTTATGACCTTTAATAATAATAATAATAATAATAATAATAATAATAATAATAATAATAATAATAATAATAAATGCAGATGAAAACACACCAAGCACCTTTGCATAGCTTTATTATTATTATAAACCATTTTTGCTGTTCCTGCTGTTATTTTCTGAATTTACAGTACAAGACAGAAAACAGGTATTTTTACTTCTTTTGTTTTCAGTTTTCTTAAACTGGCACCCGTGTCCAATATTTTTGGACACTAATCTAATGGACAATATCTAGTAGCCAGACTTGGTAGATGTCAATATAAGATATAAGCAGTAATCTAATTAACAGGTCCTTTCAGACTATGTGTAGTCTGAGTCTACTTTATCTGATTTACCAGGTGCATATAATAAACAGAGGTTTAATACAGTATTTACTGTATTGCAGAATTTTTGGTGACAACATCACACTATTTCTTAAATAAACTATAGCCTTTATCACATGCTTTATTCCACCAAACACAACAACAAATGTAGTTTATTCTTTTGTCTGTTTAATTTACAGAGCTCCTTCTGATGAAATACAGTATAAACTGTATAGAGAGATACGCATTGTCCTTTTTTATAGAAAGGTTTGGTTTGTGCCAACACACACACACACACACACACACACACACACACACACACACACACACACACACACACACACACACACACACACAAATGTTATTTGCTTGTTCCTTTGCATGCATGTGGTGCGGAGAACCTTGCAAAATAATGCTTTCAGAAAGCCTCCAAACATAAACCAGGTTAGGAAGCTAAAACCCTTACTTATACAAAAAACCTACTGAAGAATCCTCAAAATAGGCTGTAATTCTGCATCGTTAAACAGGTCTGTGTTCTCAGAAAAAAGGTACCATGAAAAAAAGGCACCCATCCTTGTCACTTGGGTGGTACCATTAAACATAAAATCTTTTAAGGTTCAAAAGGTGTAAGTGCATAATAACGGCAATGATGTGTCCTTTATGCTTCAACTAGTAAACATACTGAAACCAGGACACTTAATGTCTATATAAGCCCAAAATCCAGGTGTTCACAAACACATTATGTGGCTAGATTGTATTTCACAACATTTTATCAAACAAGTTTCATATTGCACTGAGATTTTGGTGCTTTGTGTTTGAAAATACCACTGTGTTTAACATACTTATGGCTCATGCTGATGCTGTACTAATCATTCTCCTTTCAGAAATAGCTATTTGCCCTAGAATAAATACTGATTATTATTATTATTATTATTATTATTATTATTATTATTATTATTATTATTATCAGCCCTGTAAAAAAAAAACTGGATCAAGTAAAGAGTTTGCAAATGTTTTAAAAGGTTTAATCAGACCATTATTAAGCAAGGAAATCATGACACAGAAATGACAGACTCAGGGTGCATTCCTACAAAATAGCTTATAAATGCAATATTAATGAATCAAGGTCATCCTCCAGAGAATATAGATCACGTTTCAGGTTTCTATATTCAGATTCTTAAATGTAATTAATAATTATTAAAAAAAAAAAAAAAGACAAAGACAAAGAATAAGCTTCACATTCGTCCTTAGAAAGAAAAAAAAGAAGTAAACAGCGACAACAGTCCACAACAAAACACAGAGGGGACGCATGGTGCGAAAATAAATAACGGGAGGATATTAAAATTATAAATACATAATAAATAAGATTTCTACACTACGATTGCCGGTGCGGACTTCAGAACTCACGGACATATATTTTTGTTTTTAAAACAGCTGCATGTATTTTTTATTATTTTTTTTAAACATTGCATAAAGTCATTAACACTGTCAAAAAATTGTACTGTGCAAATTGCTGGCTACCTGCGCGCGTTCACGAAGCGGCTGGCTGGTTGCGCGCATATGGCGAGTTCCGGGAGGCCATGCGCTTTTTTTCTTCACTTTCTTCATCATCATCGTCGTCGTAATTTCGGATCCACAGTGAATAAATGAAGTTATAGAAACGTGCCGGTGCTGAAGGACAGCGCGTCAGTCAGTCTACAGAAAAAAAAGAAAGAAAGAAAAAAAGATAATTTGACATTTATTTTAATGCATCCTAATGGGAAGCTTGTATGAGCAGATTTAGTTTGAGCCTCAAATAGATAGATAGATTAATAGATAATGTATTCATCCCGAAGGAAATGCCAGATATCCAGTAGCAATACAGGTTGTAAATGTGACTACACACTGTATGTCTTACATATGGTCAGTAATAAACACAGAGCTCACCAGAAGTTACTAGTGCAACCATAAGAACTAAAGAAAAACCCTACAAGATATATAAGAAGCATATAAATCACAAGTTAAAAAAAAAAAAAAACTAATACCTTGATGTGCAATTTTATGTTTGGCAAAGTGACAACAGTGCAAAAAGTATTAATGGACTCCTCTGTAGGCAGAGTCATGCGGTGATTGTTCCTACGTCTGCACATCATCTATTTGTTTCTGCTTGTAATACCATCAGTCACAATGTGTTTGTTGCCTAGGAGTGAGGAGTTATATTTTGTAATCGCATCTGATTGGATTTAAAAGCTTGTTGGTTCGTCGAATTTAACATATGTCCAGTTTGATAGAAAGAACTTTAATAAGAAAAGTCCCCTCAGTGATAAGAAGAGGAATGAACATTTGAGCTTTTTGAATTTGTGCGGACATATAGCTGGTAAATATTAGAGTAAAAAAAAAATCTTTTGGTTCCTGGGGTAAAGGTTTTGTTTAAGATTAGACTTAAACTTAGACTTAAATTATTATTATTATTATCATTATTATTAATAATAATGATAATAATAATAAACACAGCGAAATAATGCTTTCAAACAAAGGAAAACCCTCACCTAATCAGAAAGACAAAAATGTGTGTGAGTGTGTGTGCGTGCACCTGTATCCCCAAAGGTCTCACCTGCCTCACCTCTTCATCACAGGTCTGAAAGCGGTTGTCTTGGCGTCCTGCAGCATTAGACACATGTCACTGTGCTCAGACGACTCTCTCTCTGACTTCCCTCCACTGCAGAATCCTACAAAACACCAAAGGACACATCCGCAGTCTGTACGATGCAAGTTGTCCACTGGGCAAATAGCCAATTCATAATGCATGGGTAAATTTTGCTGAAGAAAATGATCATTCTAATAGATTTTTTATTATAAGCCATTATCCATAATAGTGCTGTTCTTACAAGATGTTCTGTCAGGATATGATACAAAATACATTTGCCACACTCTGGCAAAAATAGTACTAAACTCAACTTTCACTTGTCAAAGGAATGCTATACTCAAGAGTGCTGTACATCTATTTACCTTTAATAATCTTTGTACAAGTAAAAACACTTGATGTAATCTCATTATAATTACTTCTTAGAGGTACACTTTAAAGAGTCATTACATTCACCTTCTCAAAATTAAATATGATTATTTAAGGTGATAATAATAATAATTAAAAAAAAATCACTGGTTACTGGTTCTCTTTAAGAAAAAAAGTGCTCCAATATTCTCTACCTTCCATAGTGGCATAATGGTATGAGTCTGTCACAGCTTGGTATGAGGAGCAGTGGAGTTGTAGGCCTCTATAATTTGCTGCACTGTACACCTTATTGAGCCCCTGTGATCCTTCTTCAAACAAGCTTTCAGAGTTCCCCAAATTTATTGGGTCTTGGAGACCCTTGGAACCAAGACATTGCCCACCGCTCTCCACCACTGGCACCCGAGCAGTTTGTAGCTGGCATCCAGTTTGTAATTCCTGTCTGTGCTGGGTCATTCCAGTAGCAGCGGTTCTAGCCAGGGACCAAATCCTTGGTTTCTGATCCAGTACTTGGAAATTAGGCAGGGAAATTGAACCAACGGAGGCAGGATGTAGAGCTGGAAGCTGTTGTCGCTGTTGTTTGGAGCTTGAAGTGTCCAAGTCAGGAACAAGTGCCATAACACCTTTCACTTTGCAGGGGAATGCTGGAAAGCTGGAGGGGGAAGGAAGGTCAGAACTGCAGTCTCTCTTTGGAGGGCTGGAGATGGGCAGAGAGGGCAGAGAGAGTGATGCCATATCTTGGCTAGGTTTCTCGCAGTCACTGTCCAACTTGTCACATTCCTCATCCTCATCTTCTATGACGTCAAGGTCACTTAGACGGAGGTCTCGCTCCTCCTTGCAGTCTTTAGAGTCTGGACAAGAATGAAGCAATGCACTGACTGGTTCTCAGAGAAGTAAAGCATATATTTTTGTTTCTTTATGGTCAACTGTATGGCTTATAAAAATGTATAAAAAGCAGATACCTTTGGTGAGCGATTCCTGGTCTGTTTTATCCAGGATCTCTTTCTTGTCATCTACAGCCTTATTCTTAGGTGACCAGGTCATCTTGTTCTCTTTCTTCAGTCTCCTCCGGGCATTGGCAAACCAGGTGGACACCTGGGTAAGGGTCATCTTTGTGATGATGGCCAGCATGATTTTCTCGCCCTTGGTTGGATATGGGTTCTTACGGTGCTCGTAAAGCCATGTTTTGAGAGTGCTTGTCGTCTCGCGTGTAGCGTTCTTCCTTCTGGCTGAGCTGTTAAAATCGACGGTCCCATACCTGAGAAAGTTTGGCTTATTAAGTATGAATGAAAATGCACATTTTTGCATAATAACAAAAAAAAATTCTCGAAGAACAGAAAATCTCTGCAATCAACATTTTCTTACCTATCATACTGATACTGGCCCAGTGAGTGGTCATATGAATAGTATGCATTGGGCTGGCTTATCCCACTGTGAAGGCTTCCTGTGCTTTCTTTAATATCGTATTGAGGGTTCTGCAATAGAGAACATTATTATTATACAGATAATAACAAAGTATACTCTCTTATATGTTCAAAAAGAAAAGAAAATCTAAACTTCATGGTTTCTAGACTGTGGTGTGCTATTATTTGTGTATGTATTAATTAACCAGAAAATCACTACACCTTTGCTACATAAAGGATACAAACTAAACAAACAAAACACCACAAAAACAATATGATTACAGTTACATACATATTAAAGACATGTTATTATTTCTAGTATACCCTGAATTTAAAAAAAAAAAAGGAAGAATAAAAAACACGATTCTACACATACTCATAAAAAAGTATTTTTGGGATGCCTCACATGTTCAGAGTGCGTGCTCCCTATTTAGTATACTTAAATTAGTTAATTTGGGTTCTTGGGGATATTTGGTGGATGATACATAAAACCTATGGTGATATATTAACTCTTATGGTGTTTGGAAGTCTGGCTGGACCAAAATGAATTAGTTAGCTAAAAAAACCACATTTAGCTGTTTACTCATTGTGAGAGGAGAGATAGCCACTCAGATGCCAAAAAGTTTTAAAACTGAAAATAAATACATAAATAAATAAATACTTGTAAATATGTATACCGAGCTATACATCTCTTGTGAACCATGCCTCTTAAATTAATTATTTAATTAATTATTAGTTACAATCTAGTCAATAACCAATACAGTGACCTAATTTTTATCAGTTGTGCTTTTTCCTTTTGGACAATTATCCCTTACATGTTACTACTTCAGTATGCTTGATGTCCTAAACACCGTACAGTGATCGATCGTGCACGGGCAGGATTAATCGATCGGGTAGCCAGGTCTCCATGTTTTTGTGCTGCGCTCTGTTCGTACCAGTGTGGAGTAGATGGCAGAGGAATCCGCTCCGTACTGGAAGTAGTTGGCGTACGCGTGTGCCGGCGCGTACGGAGAGCCGTAGACGCCCAGCGCCGCACTCAGTTCTGCGCGCGCTCCCGACACCAGCCGCTTCTCACAGGCGGGCGGGCAGCAGAAGGAGGCGGCGGCGGCGGCAGCCTGGGGAGCGCTCGAGCCGTCCGGTACCGACCTGGAAATCGAATCGCAGCAAGTCGTACTGGGCTTTGACGACACGAAAAACTGCATGAAGAAAATCACGGAAGGAGACGTTATTTAGTTTTTTTTTTTTTTTTTTAATGCGTCATAAGACACTTGTGTACATCATCTACATTTTAGGTTAATTGTAAAATTAATATTATTATTATTATTATTATTATTATTATTATTAGAAAAATAAAAAGGTAAGACTTCTTATATATATTTTTTTTAAATAGTAAATTGTATTTTCTTTTCTTATATATCGCATGTGAATATTCTAATGATGTTCTTAGATACAAGTCGGGAAATAAATATTACGCTTAAAAGTTGATGCAACTCGTGTTTTCAGAGACTACTTTGTAAATGCTTTGTATTTTCACCCACTAGAAAGTATACCCCAAAAAAAAGTGTTAAAGTAAGTACATAAAGACCGATTGAAGTTTATAGTCCTGAGGTTGCACATGGTTAAAAGTTGAGGAGGCTCCATCAAATTTAATGCACACTATAGAGTAAAGGGAGGAGCCGAGTCTCTAGTCTGTAATTACACCTTAAAGGTAATGTACACAGGGTTTTGTCACCCCACAACAACACGCAAGTTCATTCATAATTCAAATGAAGCAATGTTTCTAATATTACGCATGGGCTATAACGCGACAGATGTTGCGGACAAGAACTTATTACAACTACAGTGAATGACCTATATTGTATTTTAAGGTGAGCTATATCATAAGAAGGTATTGCATGGTTGAATTCATTTAGAAAATTGATTAAAAAAAAAAAAAGCACTCGTTTTTGCTTACCTGAGAAGTTGCATTGTAAGGATATCCAAATTGAGAGAAAGACATAGCTGCGTCTTTGGTTACCATCAGCAATAATCTTCTCCTCTGATCGATTGGAGGCAAATCTGGATCAAATCCACCGTCTTGCGCGCATTTCCACACTCGGCCTTTCTCTCAATAATAGATAGCTGTACTTAAGAAGATGTGCGTCTGTTTACGCCTGCCCCTTAGTTTTATATGTTTGTATAATCCCCCAAAGGGAGCAAAAGAGTAAATCCTAATCAAGTGCAAAATAAATAAATAAATGTTGTTTCTAGTGCAGAAGAAAGCTTAAAGGATAACGTAACACTTGCAAGATATGGACTTCTGCTTGTGCCATTATTTTGTGCCTCTATAGTTCTTTAGCATTCATCCATGCAGGGTACCGGCGTGACGTCACGGTAATCCCGGGACGCTCGGATAGAATAATGTGTTTGCCAATCACATACAGTGCGATTTTCCTGAGATGTGTTTTGCACACCCCCCGTCCTAACTGATGTTTTTTTTTGGCATTAGACCATTTTAAATCTTTAAGTGAAGCTATAAAGAAACGATTCTGTCAGTGTGGCTAAAGTCAGTTTGGCTGAGAAAAAAACGCCAATAAAGTAAAGAAATCTCTTAACGGGCAACTTGCGTGAATTACATCTGATCATTTGTGATTCTTATACGAATAAACAACTAAATGTATTTTACAACACTACTTTATTTTTTATATATATTTCCATATGCACCACATGAATCCTGATTATAATTACTCTTACTCAATTTTTCCTAATCTATTTATATAGATATCTTATCTGTAACATATTTCATATTGCATTTTAATGCGTATGACTTCGTGTTAGCACCATTCATTCATTCATCATTCATTCATTCTTCATTCATTCTTCCATAAATACTTTTTGCGTCCAGCTGATAATGGCAGACAAACAACCCCCAGGTCGCTCTTTATTAAATGACTGAGCGCTCCCATTGGGCATGCGCGGAAAAACAGAAAAAAAAAATCTCTGTCAGGTCAATACAGGAGTGATTGATGTGGAGCTCGGGACCTCCGCGACCATTACGCACAAGTGCGTAATCGCGTCAATTAACAGATGGAAATGGTCTTGTTTAACCAGCTGAGCAATCGCACCAAAATTCACACTTACGGGGAATTCCTACAGCAAAAAGGAGAGAGTTGTGTGTGTGTGTGTGTGTGTGTGTGTGTGTGTGTGTGTGTGTATGTGTGTGTGTGTGAGTGGTTGGGAGGTTTATATAGAATGTCGTTGCGCACTTGAAAAATCATGTAAAGCATGCTTAGAATATAATCTTGGGGAAACTTTTATTTCGTCTCCTGAAGCTAATGCAATTAGAACGTCCTGGATACATCCTCATTTCATTACAGTGGCATTGTGGAGTTTGGTGACATCGCCTTGGATAATAATTTCCCGTTTTCTCCCAACGAAACACAACGGCGTTAAATGCTCCCTTCATCCAACTCCACGCCTTATCCTGATTCCCCTCGCGGTCTTTCTGAATTTCATCGCTGCCCCGGATAATCTGCGAAGAATACAATATTTCGCTACTCCTGCTGTACAAGGGCCGAACGCTCTTTGGCCGCAGATCCCACTGCGATTACACGCGTTCTCTTCGAGTGGCGCCAAAGAGCCGCGAGTAAAGCGCGCACCCGTGTCGAGAAGATAACGCCACAAAGAAAAACACGAGTATGACCTACAATGACTGGCCCGTGGCCCATGAATACTTTATAGTGCCATGGTCCACCTGGAGACAACGCAATCATGACACTGACCTGGGTTGAGCATTGGGGGAGAAATTCAAGTGTCCAAGCGTCCTAAATTGTGTCACGAGCGAGTGACTCTACGTTAAAAACAATATCACAATAAGGGCTCAATCACACCAGAAAGTAAGACTCCTCCATAGATTACATTTGGATATGGATAATTTAAACCAGGTCAGCTTTCTTGTCATACGTTTTGAGAACATATACCGTATCATTAAAATCTACCCAAATATTACTGAATTACTTTTATGCCAACTCATGCGAATTTTATGAAATTTTGACTCTGGACCTTTAAAGTACGTGTTGTTAATTAAACAAATGTTGATAAAGTTGTTAATCATAAAAGCCATACATTTTCTTACTTTTCATTAATTTTGGGGGCCAAGCACTATAAATAATAATACATTTGCTAGATATTTATTTTATTTTATTTATATTGCCCATAACATTAATTACAACAGGGTTATTAACCAGCAAGCCAAATTATGCATTTGAGTTAGCAGAAAATGTTCATAAACATACTGTACATCAATAAACATCAATTTTGTATTTGATGTTTTAATGATATGATGATTAAAATTTTAGTTAAATCCTAAAAAAGAAAGATGCCAGACCAAAAATATTATTTAGCACAAAGAATTGCAACAATTTAATTTTATAACCTGCATGATTTTTAAGAAGGGAATGACATCTTTGGTTTAATATGGAAATGTTTTCTTAATAAAACAAAAGGTTATTTTGGAAACTTACGAGGCATATTGTATATCCAAAATAATATATTTAATAACATGTACTTGTTAAATTGATTTGGTTAACTAGTGTAATATCATAACTCGAATCTTGACTGAACTCCTAGTGTTTCTTTTTCTAAAGACAGACCAAGATCTGGTCTATGATTACGATAGCTGAGATAAAATCATGACATAATGCAGTTGTTTTTGAATAACAGCTATGAAAATCCGCTGATCACAGCACCCATACATCTAGGCCTATTATAGCTATTTATTTGCCTCCCAAGAACATGAGACACACCTGAGGCGGAGGAGAGTGGTGCAGAGGAAGGTCAGACTCTCTCATGCACTTTCAGAATAGCTTACAGGATCCTGAGCCTCTCACAAGGGCGTGCATGATAGCCCAAGTGCATATGGACCCACTAATGCATTATGTATAAGCAGCAGTTCGAAGTGGGGAGGGTGAAATTCAAAGCAGCTTTAATTGAAGAGGCAGGGTGCACTGACCAGCTCCTTCATTCGCCCATATCATTTTTCACACTCACTAGATCCAAGGAGCCAGTCGGTCTAAACTCTGAGACGTCAACGTGTCCCTTGTCCTCTAACAGCTATCGAGGCTGCAGTGTGAATTTTTGGTTTGGCATTACTGAACTTGCAGTTAAGACTGAAATCAGATACTGATTGCCTACTGGTAGTGCTTGAAAGTGAACAATTTTAATACATGTTTTTGTACAAAATTGTGCCCATCATATAATCAAATTAAGATATTCTAACATGGATGGATTAAATAGATTTATACTGTACCATAGTGCCATTGAAAAACTATATGTGATTAATTGGAAGGAGTTTCATTCCAATTCATTTCCTTGCAAGTGTAATAATAATAATAATAATAATAATAATAATAATAATAATAATATAAACCTTGATATTACCAGTTACTTTCACTTATTGTCTTCCTAATATATAATCTTAGATAAGATTTACCTATCAAACGAGTGCTACCAGCCAGGGCCAACAAGTGCTTCTGCCAAGGAATCTGCAGCTGCTGACTGCATATTTTAATGCCCAGGATGAACACATACACGTGATTGGCCAGTGTCAATGTGACTGACAGGAGAGAGGGAGTTTTCCATCCTGCTCACCCAGACATCATAGCCAGTTTTTCTTTCTTAGAGTCTAATTCATGAATGGTTGTGCTATTGTTGATAATAAAACTCATAATCATTGGAAAATACTGTAGAAATGATTAAAATGGTGAAGGTATATGCAAGATGTTTAACATTTATATAAGAAGTCTCCAGTATCAGGACTTTGTTACAGTGGAAAGGTTTCTATCACAAGAACAAAGAGGTTTTTACTTGCTTGTTTCTCAGTAACATGACGAGCTGCACGTTTTTAATCTCTGACTTTTAGAAAGGAAACAAACAGAACCCGACACCAACTGTGACCTTGGCCCTGTTTTGATCTATTTTAAAAATCTAATCGGTTCATCTGCTGGTTACAACGTTAATTCCATCTAAATCCTAGAAACATGCAACTACTTGTTCTTGAGATATCACACTAATGAGAAGCTTGGATCAACACACTGATATGAAACAGTTGTTGTATGTCAACAGTCAGATCGACAAGCAGACATATGCCGACAACCTTAAAGCATTTTAGATTTTGTTTTGCTTTTCTAACACAAATGATAACAGGAGCAAACCCGTTATGAGACCATTTTTCAATCCTCAATAGGACGTAGATAAAAGACATAAAAACATGGCGTTATTGGAAATGAGTCACTTCACACAGCACAATCAAATCACACCACCCCACTGTTTAGTATTTTCCTAAAAGAGCATGTTGTATTACTTAATTAGATCACTTTATAATAGTTATAATTTAACATTCAAGAAAATGAAGTCAAGACATGTTTTACTTTCCTTTTTTTAAAGCCTGTTTTGCAAAAGCACTTTGCTAGTTAAACCCTAGTGTATAGTTAACACAAAATGTTGCGAGTTCACAATAACACAATTTCGGTCTTAGGTTATTAGAGTGTGTGCTCACTAGCTCATCTGTTAGCCTTGCATATGGATTATTAGGATTCAGAAAGGTTAAACCAACAGCTGGCTTCGACTTCACATTTAATACATTTCTCATGCTGCTTTAATGAATTTCACAAAGCTTTTATAGCTTATTTTCTTTATTAAATAATAATAAAAGTAAAGAACGATTGGGGAGGGGGGAGGTTCAGAAATGTGGAAGACGGATCTCATTAGGTAAAGCTGATATAGAGGATATTGATATATTCCTATGAATCCTTGACACACAAGGTCCTGAATTATTGTACACACAATCCCACACACCCTTATGTGCCTTCATCTCCGGCCAGGTATTAATACTGCTAAGTTATTTAAAAATGGAAAAGAAAGTAATAAATATTCCAATAAGCAGTGCTCAAATGATAATGAATGTGGTCATAGGAGTGCCCAGTAAAGCCCAAAATCAACTTTGTCTGAGCTGCAGATTTAATTGACCATAGAGAGACTTTAGCAGTGTTATTAAAACAATCACAATGAAAATGTTATCACTATAGCTTTTTTTTCCTTCTTTTTTTTATTTTCTAATAAAGCCTCTGGAGGATAGTAATGAGTTACGGTTTATTCACTGACATTTTTAATAATAGGTGTTCATTAAATGCTTGTGTGGTTTATGAGCTGGACAGACGCACAGTATGCTGAGCAGGACAATTTTTAAACCTTTTGAAATATTGAAAATGAATTTTTATTAAGCAACGAATAAAGCAGAATGGGCCATGCTGTTATTGGAAATGAATCAGTGGAGTTGCTGCCTGATGGCTGGCATGTTACAGTTCCATTATACCTTAACAATTTGTCAAGTCAAACTATTTATTTATTTATTTAAAAAATGTTAGTTTCTGCGTTATAATAGCTATGATCTGTTGTTCACTTACCACTCACTCACTCATCATCTACATTGCTTTATCCTCTGTCCAGGGTCGCCGGGGGCCTGGAGCCTATCCCAGGAGGCTTATGGCACAAACACACACACACACACACACACACACACACACACACACACACACACACTATGGGCAATTTGGGAATGGCAATTAGCCTAATCTGCAGGTCTTTGGACTGTGGGATGAAACCGAGTACTCAGAGGAAATCTGTTCACTTACCAGTTTCTTTTATCTCACTCACTCACTCACTCACTCACTCACTCACTCACTCACTCACTCACTCACTCACTCAGTGTCTATACCACTTTATCCTGTATACAGGGTCACGGGGGGCCTGGAGCCTATCCTAGGAGACTTAGAGCTTGATGAATTGTACAATATGGAGCACACTAGGGCACACACATACACCACACTCATTCACACACTACAGGCAATTTGGGAACTCCAATTAGCCTAATCTGCATGTCTTTGGACTGTGGGAGAAAATCAGAGTACCCAGAGGAAACCCACCAAGCACGGGGAGAACATACAAACACAATGCACACAGAGGCGGGAATCGAACCTGGCCGGGAATCAAACCAGGAGGTGCAAAGCGACAGTTCTAATCACTAAGCCACTATGCTGCTCTCTTTGTTTTTGTTTTTAAAAAATTCACAAGAAATGCACTGACAATAGAGAATATGGGTTTCATCCAAGTTTTATGGTTTCCTCCATCCTCAAAAAATGAATGTGCGAGTAAAAATCTTGACTGGTTGCTGAGGATGAATGAAAAACTAAAGGAGCCAAAAGATTTATGTTTAGGGTTTGGGGCTCACTGTAGAGCAACATGCAGTGACAGTAATATAGACGTCAGCAGAAGTGTGTGAGCATGTGTGTGTATATACAGACTTCAGTAGCTGGCAGATGCCACTACAGACTGCTATAAAACTATCATCAGTGCTGCTGTCTGAGATTTGTAACTTGTCACACATTGATAGCCTGGCATCCACGCACATGTGTGTATGAGCATGGAAAAAAACAAAACAAAACAAAAAAAAAAACAGGTTGGTGTATGTTGTATGATGCCTGTGGCTAATGTTGTGTACTTTGCCATATGTACATTTGTTTAGCATGCTTCTTGTTTATATGTTCTCATGGATGCATGTTCTAACACGTGTGCATACAAAAGCACATGGTTCATCATTCGGAAAAAGGCCTTGGGACATGTGCGTCTTCGAGGAAGATAAACCAGTGTAACTGAACTGTTTACTTCGTTCAGCGCTGTATTACTTCCACACTAATTATGATCATATTGCACCATGGTTTACATCAATAGTGGCATTGTACATGATTCAAATGGTAATAAGTTTAGTGGATTTGTTTATTCTGGATATTTTTCCTAATTTTATAAGTACTCTTCATTCTTCGCTTCATAGTGTTCTCTTTTTCTTCAGCCCGTAGTCTCTCTCTCTGTTTCTCTCTGTCCCCTGGGAGAAGTCCCATCTGCAGCTGGTTGATGGTGGTTAAGTGAAAAGTGCTGCCAATACAAATAGCAGCGCTTGATGTTTGTTTGCATGAACTGTTTTGAGAGGTAGCACCAGTTTTTCCTTCTTGCTCACTCCTTTTTTTTTTAAAGGCGGAGTTGGTATGAGGTTGAGGGGCCATGACTAAGCTCGAGAACATTATCCAAGCATTGATGTTTAATTCTATTTGTTTTCTTACCATCTCTGTTTTTTTTCCCCCCAAAAAAGATTATTTATTTATTTATTTATTCAGTTATTTCATTTTTTGGTTTCGGTTCATCTCAGGGTTCCAGCAGATCTCCTCTGCGGCAGTCTGGCTTCTGTGGTTAAGTTACATAGGGACACGAGGCTAAGTCTCATTTTCTGTGAGCATTAAAGAAACACAGGCCGTAGTAATGTCAAATGTACTTTTCCACTTGTATTCACTTCAAAGCCTCGCTCTGGGTACCACGCAGCATTAGTAAAGAGAAGTTGTCCTAATTGAGAAGCAAGGTTTTGCCTTTCCCTTTTGATTCTGCTTGTCGACTGTGGCGACTCCAGAGGAGGAGGAAAAACGACAAGGCATGTAGGGGCGGGAGAGTTCGAGCTTGGGTTACATGTGCAAAAAAAAAAAAAAAAAGCCAAGGAACACTCATTTTCGCTCCATTATCGCAGGCACGTTTATGTTTCGGGTTCTCATCCCAGGGATTTGGGCAAAAGCGAAAGTGACCAATTGGTAGTCATCATCACTTATCTGCGGTTATTCTGCTGGTTTAGCAAAATTGACTTGACTGCTTTCATCTTCAGGTAAGTGCGCCGTGCTGGAGGTAACTAAGAACAGACAGGCCTGCACTGTGGAAGCCTGCCCGCATACCCTGCTGTCTAGCCGTGCCTCAGCGGGATAAAGCGGCATTTCCACTGGTGACAGTTCAATTGCAAGGGCCTCTGGACCTCATTTGCGGCCCAAGCTTTTCCCCTCCACGGTCGGCCTCCAAACGCAAGCCAGATGCCTCTAAAAATATTTCCTCCACACGTTTTGGTTTTGATCTGCCATTCCGTGGCTGTGTGGTAACATGCCTCGGGGCTTAAAGACGTTTTATATCCATGTTTTCAGATGGAAGAAGAAAAAAAAAAAAAAAACAGTCCTACTCATGTCCTTTTGCTGATGTGTCTGGGATTTACCTACTTTATCTTGACAGGATCATCTTCAAGCACTAAAAACACACACTTCCCTCCCGGACACATATGTTACATGAGTTAATATGAGCTTACCACACCTTGCTTCTCAAAGTTACCGAGAAAGATAGCGAGACATAAAACGGTATGAAGTTTATTGCCAAAGCATTATATTGACACATTCAAAGGATCCTCCTAAATCTCACATGTCCCATCCAGCCTAAAGCAAAAAAGTTCAACGGCTTTTGTTATAAAATGATCAAAGCAGAAGCTCTGTGAAAAAAGAGAGAGAGGGAGAGAAAAAAGAAAAAAAGACAATGCCGTTTAATTCCAAACAGAGATTTGGCTTTGGTACACTATTGTGTAAGACACCAGGAATGTCACCCTGCGCTCGAAAATCGATGTCATGCATTTTTTGGAGTTAGCACACCACGGTTACAGGAGAACGCCATTCAGAGACAACCATTTCATCTCTCTTTCTCCTTCGAAACGCCTTGAGTTATGTAGCATACAATGAGTCCTGAGCGAGGTTATTTCCCTTATACAAGAAACTCTGTTTATCTGCAGCAGCTGTTGTATATCTGCCAACATCAAACAGTGTTGTTAACTGTACAGAAGGTGAAATGAATATATCTTTGATTGGCAGATCGGCTGGTTATTGTAAAGTGGACCCGAACATCACTTTTACGCAGCTTTTGACCTTGGCTCAGATGGGCATACGTCATCCGATTTCAAACGCAGCAACAGCTTGCTGGGGTTAGTGCTAATTTTTGATTTGCAGACTGTCAAACTTACTTTGGAGATCAAGGAGCTTGGATCAGATCTCAAGGGTTTCCCTTTATTGATTTAGATGCGGCTCTTCTAACAAAAGACGAGCTCCAGTAGTGGGTTACGTCCTTGAAATGCAATACACAACTTTTAAGATATTTGCTCCCCTTGCTGGTCAGTCTGATAGATGGTTTTCAAGATCTCCAGCACACTGGATTCTGTTAGGTGCAAGTCGGTGCATGGTTTCGCTTTATTTTCTTAAAAATGGAGTGAATGAAGTCCCTTCAGCAGGTTTATTATTATTTACTTTAAACATGATAAAATAAGCCCATGGAGATACAGTCGGAAATGGTTGTTAAACTGTGTTATGGCGTGTGCAAGGCTTTAAATTTAAAGTGCCAGTTATTGCAGTGCGACCATAAGGTGCTGAAAGTAAATATAGACATGAGCTTAACCAAACACAAACTTCAATTTAGCCTAAAAATACAAAAATGAACACTGCAGACATGTATTACAGCCTCATAAATCTTAGTCAGTAGGGAGAAACAGTAGCCTCTAGTGGTACCATGTTTTAATAATGAGACAGCACTAAAAAGCACGTTCCATTTAGTAATCATTTTAGTGCAACACTGAAGTGCTTTAATTACCAAATTTATGATACCACGTTTTTGCCCATGAATTATTTATTTACAATAGGAATTTCTGTTTTCTGCATTTTTCTGCATCTTATTTTTATTCACATCCTCATTATATACAATATAGCTTTTATTGAAATAAAATATCGATACACAGTTGCAGATTCTCCTTAGGTTGAGCGTTAAGCAGCTTGGCTGCATATGGTTTGAAGCATGTTTTTTTAAGCTCATTAATAAAATAAATCAAATCAGGATGATGTGATACTTAACGTGTGAAAAGCGACTTCTAGCACGTGGAATATCATTTTCCTTTAACAGAATGACCTGAACCAAAACCTGGTGTTTAATAAAGGTTTTATACTGTTTAACACATTTTATATGACATTCATTCCAATTTTATTCTATTATTTATTAGATAGATCGACATATCATATATTGTTGTGAAACCTCAGTAAAACAAGTAAGCTCGTGCTATTATTACAATTACAAGCCAGCTATAAATTGTCATTCAAAACACCTTGCTCGTTCTTTAAGTTCAGCTATGTGGGAGTCTCTGTGAAAGTCGTTACTAAAAAAATGATACGTTGAGTTTTAGGACACAATGAGTGCTTTGAGGTAAACCTTTTCACTTGCACTACGGATTCTGACCAATCAGGATAAAGCATTCAACACAACTGGGTATTATTACTGATTACATTCCATAAACTGATCTTAGTGTCAGAGAATGAAATTTGTGTTCGAGGAAATGTGTGTTCCTTTGGATAATCCATCAAGAGCAGTCTTAATAGTTCAGCATACCAAGACATCTTGGACAATGCTATACTTCCAACTTTGTGGCAACAGTTTAGAAAAAGCTTTTATTTTATTCCAACATGACTGTGTACCAGTGCACAAAGCAAGGACTATAAAGACATGGTTTGATTTGCATAGAGCTCTGACCTCAACCCCATCGAGCACCTTTGGGATGAACAGGAACGGAGATTGAGAGCCAGGCGTTCTCGTCCAACATTAGTCAGTACCTGACATCAAAAATGCTCTACAGAATGAATGGGCACGAATTCCTACAGAAACACTCCAAAATCTTGTGGACCAGCCTTCCAAGAAGAGTGTAAGCTCTTATAGCTGCAAAAGGGGGACCAACACCATACTGAACTAATCCAATACAGTCTGTATTTACATCCAATGTCATTGCCGGTTTGGTCAAATACTTCTGTCCACGGAGTATATTTTTGTCACTGAATTCTGAAATTATGGTATGGTTAGTAAAAGTCGCATCATCGCACTGTGTTCGAAGACTCCTGTAAATGTCAATTGGTTTTATACATTCATTCACAAGAAATTGCATCACAAGTCCCAGCTTGATTTGGCTCATTATACGGGGTGGTGGTGTTTTTTATATAATAAAATGATTAGGTAAAATTTTTATTCCACAAGAAAAATATTCAATTTGTCTTTTCTTTAATTTTCTGTCCTTATATGGCAATGTGTGATTAAAAAATGAAAGCAAGAAAGACCTAAAGAGCAAGCGAGAGAGAGAGAGAGAGAGAGAGAGAGAGAGAGAGAGAGAGAGAGAGAGAGAGAGAGACACGGATCTCTTTCAGCAGATGGAAAGGTTGGAAAGGTAACCCCATAATTTGCCGAGGTTCATGTCATTCTCCGCATGATTGGTGCCTTTTCTGTGTGTTCTCTCCTACCACATGGTCATTTTTCAAATGCCTTTCTGACAAGCTCTGCTCACTGCCATGTCAGATCTATCTGAAAGAGTGTAGCTCTCAACTCCAAACATGGTTTTAACTTATTGTGTTGTTACATCTCTCCATTTCTCAGAGTGACACTTTTATTACTTTACACTCAGTAATCTTGGTCGTCACATTCAAGGTTTATGTAAGAAGGATCAAGCACAACTGATTTCTAAAAACAGAGAAAACTCAAACCAGGAGAACGCATCAGAGCAGGGTGAACCAGATGAGTAAACAGGGAATACTTCTCTCTAGCCCATCCTGTCCTTCGCTCACTTCATCACTCACTATAACACAACATGTAGTGCAGAGAATCACATGCACAAACTGATTCTTTCAGCAGCTCAAACACCTTTGCTCATTTAAAAAGAATCCTTCCCACACAGTGGGGCATCTAAAAACTGCCTAATATTCAAATCAGGAGGAATGTCTCCTATAAGCTGCGGCTCAGGATTTAACGCTCCACCAATGTCTCACAGTCCTACAATACGGAGGGCCTTACCTGCTCAAGACCTAGGCACCCAATGGTCAAATTTCAATCCATTTTGATTCCACCTTGGCCATGGGGGAAACCAGGCTCTCGCCACCAGCCAAAGGAGATGATTTTCTTGGAATGATGGGTGAATTAGCTCAAGCTACCAGGCAAGTGTAGTTGAAAGTGAAACGTGGATAGCTGTCCCCTTTCCCCCTTTCCCTAAAATCTGTGCTATAATGTTATATAAAGTTTACTGCTGGGAGTGTGTGCAATGTTGCTTGCAACTTCAGACACTACATCCAAGAGTTTCCTAATTTCCGGATCTCCAAATGCTGAAATGCATCCGTTTTCAAATTTTCTAGCTTTCAATTCAGATATTTCTTCAATTTTAATGTCACAAAAATTTTAAACAACATATTTAGCCTACTGCATAAAACATACTACACAGGCAACTTTCTTTATTTATTTAGCACTATTTTCTGCATTACCCATAGAACCTGATTGTAGTGGGGTGCTGCAGCACTCAGTACTCGCCTGCATCCCTGGTAAGATTCAATGTAAGTTCAAACATACACTTGATAAAGTAAATAATGGCGTGACAATGGGGTACACCAGTACTTCTGACGTTAAAATAAAATCTTTGATTATATTTCTGTTCTATCTGATCTCAGCAGCCCAGTCAACTGCCATGATAGCCTTAGGACTGCAATTGCCGCAAACAATTTGGCACTCAAACCTAAATCATGGACAACCTCTACAAAAATCACTTCATATTAAAACTGTAATGAATTTAATGGTTGCACAAATGAACTTTGACTTTACAGCACACAGTTATAGAAGGAAATTATGTAATCACTCCATCCAATGTCAACCAAATCAGAATGGGTACCTCTTTTTATTTTAGGTCTCCTCCTCCTATTTAAGTTATGAAGTTTTTCCTTGTTTCCTACCTTGTTATGATTTCCATTGTTAAATCTACTATTCAAATGAAACAAAATTAAATGGAAGGAACAAAACCTGGGACCAGGATACATAGTACAGACATCTGCTTATACTTTCAAATGTAAGAAAACCTGTAAGTCATGTGAAAAGATATGAAAATGGGACACGCCTATTAGTAATAAGGGGCAAAAAAAAAAAAAATAAATAAAAATAACAACTGAAGGGTGAATGGGGCTCATCACATCACACATAGAAGACTTTGAGTCCAGTATCTGGAAATGTGTGTGGTGTTAGAGTGTTGGAGCTGAAGGGGAAGGTCAGATAGCTCTGAGTGCCGATAACCCCTCACTACAGCAGCAAGCACCACTGACATTAAACAGATGGCCTCTGTGACCCTCTGTCCTTGGGAACAGGACATAGTTACACAGGAAGGAATAGGTTCTTTTTTGTCTAGTGTAGTCACATGGCTGATAAGAATGGAAATTATATGTAAAGGAACACTTGGAGGAATCACTGACATCAGCGTGGATTACATGGAGAGTAGGAGTTCAGTATTGACTTTGTCCTCTTGGCTAGTTTGGACACGAGTGCAAGAGGAAGACTATGAATGTAATAAAATAAACTTAGTGATAGATAGATATGACTTAAATTCTTCAATGTACTTGCATCATTGATTCATTTTCTAAAACAGCAGCACTGACAGTAGTTTTAGCTGTGAGCCAAATCACAAGTTTATTTTCATGTGCTTGGTGTAATTAACAACCCTTTCATACGGAAAGGTATGATGGACATGACATTATACAAGACTAACTAGACAACGAGTCTCAGAACTTTTTCACCATACAAAAGTCTGTAGACCAGAGGATTTTGTACTTTTTGTACTTGAGGATTTTTTCACAAAAGAACATGACAGTGTGTGTGTGTGTGTGTGTGTGTGTGTGTGTGTGTGTGTGTGTGTGTGTGTGTGTGTGTGTGTGTGTGTGAGTGAGTGAGTGATTTGTCTTATTGTAAGAACGTCCATTGTAAGAAATAATTCTGTTAAATGAATTTTGATAATTTCATTCAACATTACATTTTAAGCATAATGAAATATATTTAATAATGTTTATGTTTAAAAACAAAATGTAATATGGCAAATCTCTATGGGGTATAGGGGGACCAACTTGTGATGTTCCTGATGGACACACCACCATCACACCCTGTTATATGGGGGAAGGTAATAATAATTATAATTAACATATAATAACGTAACATGTGCATTGTCCAGTTAATCCACCTGTTCACCTATATGATGCTGATGAAATTAGGAAAATATTGAGGTCTACCCCTGCGCACGCACTTGAAACATTTGTTCAAAGTGGGCAGCATGGATAGTGTACCTTGCCTCATTAAGATGCCATGTGTGTGGTGAGAAGAGAGGAGGAGCAGCTTTCCCACTGGCAGCTTCACGTCACCAGCAGAAAGCGGCTGCAGACAGGGCCCGGTTGACCCCTGACCTGCTCTTCCTCCTGGGAGATAGGCGGCCTCTGCTCTCCATCAGCGTGTTGTCCGGCCTGCACCCGGGGGGAGCTGCTGATGTGGGAACATGGTGTTTGAAATCTTGACACTCAGGAAAGGAAATCAAGCTGGCGGAGAGGCTGAGGGGGTGATTATTTTTTTAAGTGATGTCTCCTGGTCCCTCCCTGTTGTTTCTTTCATGCTCTCATTTTATCTGTACGCTTCTCTTCCTGCAGTCGTGTTCAGTTTTTCCCCTCATCTTTCCTGTCCACCAGTCCTCCTGTCTTGCCCCTCCCACGATCAATAGTCTTAATTGGCCTCCTTCGTCAGTAATGCATTGATTGTGGTCACCAATAAGGGAGCTATTGACTGACACTTTGCTTAACACTGGCCTGTGCAGTGCATGATGCCCTTTAATGCAATCCTTACAGCAACCTCTAGCCGTTTCCCCTACTCTTTAATGTCATAAATTATGATGGTCGATTAGAGAGATTTTCCCCCCCTTCTAGCCATTTTTTAAACCCCTTAGAAGGGGTGACACTGCTGAAGATGAGCCAGGAGGAATTGGATTAGTGTGTGTGACATTCAAAATGTCCAAAAATGATTTTTTTTTTGCATCATCTTCTCTAGTGATGTCACTCATAGCAGGACAACATTTTATCAAATTTAGCATCTATACTTGGTGTGAAAATCATCACTGTAAAAAATGCATACACATTTTAGCTTGTGTGTGATATTTGCTGTATATTGCTAGACATATTTTGATTATTTTGCACTTTATGGTTATGATTATGTATGTTATATATATAATCATTTTAATTTTAAATATTTGTGCTCTGACTATTCTACAGTACATTTGAGTGTATGCATAATCCTAATTGCACATCATTCAGTGATTGATACGACATTAGAACATAATTAAACCTCAAAGTCCTCTTGAGTGTCTGTGCGGAGACTGAAGATATGGCTCCAAGTACAGCACACTTCTCAAATTTAATTATCACCATTAAATATTCAATGATCAATAGCGTCAGTGCACGGCGATCAATAGGTGCAGCAGCAGGAGAAGGACAGTGAGCATAAGTTAATATTTGCATTTCAAAGTATCTTGTGTCATAAAATCCATAGCTCTCTGCATGGCTGTATTTCACATGGCTCTGTTTCTGCTCCTTAAAGCTGACTGCTATCGATTCCGTATTGAGTATTTACGAGCTGGAAGCGGCTGTAGGTTTAAAGTGTCAAAATGTTTTTAGGAAGCCGATACACACTCTATTCCCCATCTCAGTTCAGCTCTCCATCAGACCAATACTCCCCTTTTGCCTTTGGGGCTCCGGAACATACAGTATTTCTACATCTCTAGATGTTTCCAGATGTCTTATTGCATCACTTCTTAGATCATTTCAAACTCTTAAGGGTGTAATCATACAAGATAATTGTATGACTTGTACACCCTGTTACGGAATATAATATAATATAATATAATATAATATAATATAATATAATATAATATAATATAATATAATATAATATAATATAATATAATATAATATAATATAATATAATATAATAGTTACTGTAAACTGTTAATCACAGGGTAACATCAGGTAAAAAGCAGGGAAAATTGGATCTCTAATACATCTAATACTAAACATATGAGGAAGCTATTAAAGTCTGAAATGTGATGCAGCCAAGTTATGGTTCCCATCCCAAAAATGATTATTTTATTAACAATACATGACAAAGTGTTATATTCTTCTTGTACCAGAGTAATTTGCAAAGGATTTGCAACAAGTCCAGTAAAGTTACATTTCATGTAGGGGAATAGTCCAGGAAACAATGTTTAATTTCTGTTATCTCTAAATATAGATGGTGCATCTGTTTTACATTTGCATCGGTCTCCCCCTGACAAGACAGTAGATGTTATAATACTTATTACAGATTAATAATAATTTACAGAGCACAAAATCTAGCAGAACATCTTAAACACCTCCTCAACAAACTGGTCATCATATTAGTGATTATATGTTTTCTCATATTAAGTTTGTTAATATAGAAGCGATCACTTATTAGAATGAGTACATTAACAAAACAGCTTCTGACCAATCAGACTGGGAAAATCTGTTTCCTTCAATGTTTTCTTCCATCATCTGTTTTTTGCTTTTCCCAATCCCAATATTCCCAAATGCTTCTTGAAAGAAAAATAAATAAATAAATAAATAAATAAATAAATAAATAAATAAATAAATAAATAAAAACCTGTCATCTCCTATCTCAATATTACACTCTCTGTGTATGTGTGCATGCGTATTATTTAAATAGACTCCTCTCCACAGCTAAGGGAATACTGTTAGCCACTTCAAAGTGTGTGTAACCCCTCTTCTGGAGGCCGGGTCCCTAAGGAGCCCTGTTTTGTTTACCCGCTTGGTTTCTAATGGGATGTTTTTGCCCTAGATCTCTCGAACCAACACACCTTCATTTGCTGTTTTTATGCTCCTTCAAACACCTGCTCAGGTCGAGTCAGTTCTTTGATCCTATAGCTGCTCTGCAGCTCAGATACACGCACGTCTTGTTTGATCTCAGCATAACTGATCAATTTGCCCTTTTTGCTCAATTAATGTGAAGTAAACAGACCAACAACAAACTAACAGTGCACTCTGGCACGTGGTCAGTTTTTCTGTATTGCCCAATAGACTTATCTGAACTGAAACATTTACACTTGCAGGGTTTTTCTTTTAAGAATATGTTGTTTCATCTAATAAATTTTCTATAAAGCCTGTATTCCTAAAGAACCCTTGTATGGATTCGTTATAAAATAATGCTGAGTGGAGTGGAGTGAGGCTGGAGTTAGTGCATCAAGAGCCACCATGCACAGGAAATGGGCCACAACTTTTGCATTTTTAGTATCAAGCTATTCCTGAACCAAAGACAACATTAGAAGTGTTTTACTTTGGCTCAGTGGTCTAAATTCCTTTTCAAATGAAAGTAAATTAGCATTATTGCATTTGGTAATCATGGTCTCAGATTCTGGAGGAAGAATGGCCTTTAATTTCTTAACAAATGACAAAAAATACTAGAAACATTCCAAATTATATATATATATATATATATATATATATATATATATATATATATATA